>JANIHZ010136749.1:0-11391 GCA_027478365.1 Erythroxylum rufum
TAATTTATCTAATCGGACTTCAAAATTTAAAAAAAATCATGCTTCAAAATAATTAAAACAGGTCTGGGGTCCAACAACTAGTGTTAGACATTTAAGTCCAAGTGGCAGAACCATGCAAGTGTTAGTGATCTTAGTTGATGCTTGATACTTGAGTTTATATATAGACGACTAACAAGGGAATCGGGTAAAGAATTGTGAGTAGACAAGGTAAAATAAGTAATGTTAAAGGAAGGCAAGTAAGGATCCAATCAATTCCATGGTTAAAAGAATCAAGGAAAGGGAGGGAATGTAACATCCCAGATCACCCGCTTACAGATATTGTTCACTTTGGGCCTTGGCCCAACCAAGCCCTCACGGTTTTGCTTTTCCCGAGGCCTTCCCAGGAGGTCACCCATCCTTAAACTACTCTCACCCAAGCACATTTAACCTAGGAGTTCCGATAGAATTTGGTGCATTAAGCCATGGAAAATGCATCTATAAGGGAGAGGTATATGTACCCTTATAAGGTGTACTTCGTTCCCCTCTCCAACTGATGTGAGATCTCACCCTCTCCACCCCCTTAGGCCCCAGCCCTCTTTGGAGTCCAGCCTAGCTGGCACAACGGTTTGGGTACTAGCTCTGATACCGCTTGTAACATCCCAAATCACCTGTTTACAGATATTGTCCGCTTTGGGCCTTGGCCCAGCCAAGCCCTCACGGTTTTCCTTTTCTTGAGGCCTTCTCAGGAGGTCACCCATCTTAGAACTACTCTCACCCAAGCACATTTAACCTCGGAGTTCCGATAGGATTCGATGTATTAAGCCATTTATAAGGGAGAGGTATCTGTACCCTTATAAGGCGTACTTCGTTTCCCTCTCTAACCGATGTGGGACTCACCCTCCTTTTGTACTCCGAGTGTATAGTTGTTCAAAACAATGACAATGATTAAATACCTAAACATATTAGCATCCATTTGAAATTCAATTCTACCATACGTTGAATTGGTATTAGAGCCAGTACCCGAACTGTTGTGCCAGCTAGGCTGGGCCCCAAAGAGGGCAGGGCCCTAAGGGGGTTGGAAAGTGTGAGATCACACATCAGTTGGAGAGGGGAACGAAGTACACCTTGTAAGGGTACAGATATCTCTCCTTTACAGACGCGTTTTTCATGGCCTAATGGACCAGATCCCATCGAAACTCTAAGGTTAAATGTGCTTGGGTGAGAGTAGTTCTAGGATGGGTGATCTCCTGATAAAGCCTCGGGAAAAGCAAAACTGTGAGGGCTTGGTTGGGCCAAGGCCCAAAGCGGACAATATCTATAAGCGGATAATCTGGGAGGTTACAGGTGGTATCAAAGCCGGTACCCGAACCGTTGTACTGGCTAGGCTGGACCCTAAAGAGGGCAGAGCCCTAAGGGGGTGGAGAGTCTGAGATCCTACATCGGTTGGAGAGGGGAATGAAGTATGCCTTATAAGGGTACGGATACCTCTCCCTTATAGACGCGTTTTTAATGGCTTACTGCACCGAATCCCATCGGAACTCCGAGGCTAAATGTGCTTGGGTGAGAGTAGTTCCAGGATGGGTGACCTCTTAGGAAGGCCTCGGGAAAAGCAAAACCGTGAGGGCTTGGTTGGGCTAAAGCCCAAAGCGGACAATATCTATAAGCGGGTGATCTAGGATGTTATAGAGAATGACTTAAAGGAAGAAATTTACATCAATAACTATGCTATATTAGGCACAATAAGCCTTATGAAGGAACATTCAAGCAAAAGTAAATCTAACAAAGAGTGAAAATGATATATGGGACATGTGTTGACAGAGAAGAAGACTTGCTATTGTCTTTAAAATTTTGCTATGGAGTCTTTAAAATTTTACTAAGGAGTCTTTAAGGGAATTACTCGTGAAGGAGTACCCACATATTATTTTAATGAGGACAAAAAATGGGTAGTTTGATATAATTGTGAAATTATTAATGAGATTTGACCATTGGTTAACACTTGGATTGATATGTAGATGATATGTTAGAGTGGGCATCTTTAAGACCATATTTTCCATATGTTTAGAGGAGTTATTGGCTAAAAATCTTAAATCTCCACTAACTTGGTGGAGTTAGTAGAAGAAGTGGTAACCCTTCACTAATTTAATAAGTTAGTGAAAAAAGTGGGTAGTCTAACTTACTTGATCTCTAATTTTTTAAAAACCTATATAAATACATCTTTTGTAGTTCATTTGTAATATTTAGTATACTTAATCATCTATAAGAGGGAGTTAAGAGTTTGAGATTAAGTTTTTATTGAGAGTAAGTTTTTATTGAGAGTTTCAAGTATGAAGGTCTTGAGGGATTATATATCGTGAAGGTGCTTCAAGTTAGAAGTAAGTTGAGTCCTTTGTTTTATTTCTTTTTGAATAAATCAATAAAAGATTTGCTTTACCACATCTCTCTTGTTCATTTCTTTTAAGTTGTGTTAAATATTTGTATTTTGAGAGTGAGCGGAATGCTTAATCACGAGTGGTTTTTAGTGTTTCTTAACTGATGACTTTGACAATTGTATTCAACTCCAGTGTTAACTTTGACAATCTTATTCAACTCTAGTGTGTTTTAAAAATTTAAAGTGATAACTAAGGCTCATAGTCCCAGCAAAAATGCTTAGTTAATAACTTGGGATTTATTTTTAAACAAAATTAGACAAAACTATAAGATTCCATCAATTTGGGACTTATACGAAACGATTTTGATAATATTAAGGTTCTTTTTAATGCTACAAACCATTAAAATTTTAAGTTAAAATTTTTAACTTTTTTTAGTCAACAATATTCCCTTTACTTTAGAACAATTCACTTATTTATGAAAAGTTTAGTCTTAACTTGGATTATATCAAACTAGGTTGGATAGAAGTGCACTTATATTTCTTATTTCTTTTTCTTAAATGTTAAATGTAACAGTTCTTCCTATTTTCTAAAAAGACCTCTTAAATAACATGTGAAGTCAAAAGAACATCAACTATTGATGAATAACTTCGATTAGATAAAAGTCACATATGTTTCTTTCTCTATCATCTCCTTTATAAATTCTTGAATTTTAAAGAATTTCAAGCACTAGCATCAACAACAAGTTTAGATATATATAAGAAGTATCACCACCAAAATTAAAAAAAAATAATTCTTACTATTCTTTGCCCTAAATTCATATTCTAATAAAGTAGCTATGAGTTTAATAATAAGTCAAAAAATTATTAAATCAATAGTAATATGCACGACATTCCTTATTGTTCTCTATTGGAAGTCATTAAGCTGAATGGCAATCATGATAAATACTTTAGTTATTTTTCCCATTTTCTCATAGTTTTTCTTCATTGGATTATATTGTAACATTAACTCATTACAAAAGAACGAACACATTACCATATAAAGAAGACAAGATAATTAAAACTGGGAATTTAACCTGCATTCTTCTATTATAAAAAGGTAGCACCTTTTGAAGCATAGGTTATCATTTTAAAACCATATTTAGTTACCAAAGGACCACGATGAACAAAATGAACACCATGTATCTTAGAATGATTTTACAAGTTACATATAATCATTCATAATTATATTATTGATATAAGAACAAAATCACTTACATATTTTATTTTTATTTCCCACAAGTTAAAAGATGTTTAGTTTCCCTTGCATAATCTTTCCTCTTTGATATATTTTGTTTTCATCAAAAGTGCATAACTTATTCTTGTTCCAAACTACTAATAGCTAAGGTTAAATTAACTACAACAAATAATTAATTTTTGAATATCAATTTATTCATTGTGGGTAACTCGATCTTTCCTCATTTATATATATGATGAGATTAATAAATTTAGAAATTTGTAGTGCTTATATGTATCCAATTACCTATGCAAATAATATACAACAAGAGCTTATTACCATATATCTATTAAAAATATATGATATCTTGACTAACAAATAGATCCTTGAATAGACTTTATAGGCTTTAACTAGGTCATATCTCATATACTTAATATTTTCTTTGATCTAATTTAGTTTATCATGCCTTAATCATATTTAATTCTTTTCATAAGAGATGATATCCATATTTGCATACATTTCAACATTATTTACCAAACAAAGTGACTTTTATTTGTTCTAAGTTGCTTAAATTAAAATTTATTTTAATCGTATTTAATTCTTTTCCTAAGAGATGAAATCCACATTTGAATACATTTTAAAATTAGTTACCAATCAAAATGATTTCCATTTGTTCTAAATTGTCTTAAATTAAATTTGATTTGCTTTCCTAGAATTATTCTATATATTAACATCATACATGATCTTTTGGTAATATTCTAAAGTAGAAAACATCAAATCTAATTATTAAGAATTCAATGAAAGTCATAGGGTTATATTAGGCTTATATAATAGTTAGTACAATGTAAAGTGATTTTTTTTGACTTAACAATAATTTCTTTTCATGGTCAATTTTATGCATATAGTAAGAGTCAGCTATTATAGTGTTAACTTCTTTTCATTTATAGTGTATATCTTATAATTATGAAATATAATTACAAATATTAGTTCAAATATAATGTGTAACTTGAGTTTATTGAACTACTATAAAATTCATATTTTTTTAACTTACATAAGAAAACATAAAATATATACAATGAACATTTAATCACTCCAAACCAGTTTACTTTTGTTTTTATTATTAAAACTACATTTATGATTAAGTATCTTTCTATTAATTATTATATAGACAATAAGTTTTAAACATGCCTTATTTTTATTTATTATAAATACTACAGGTGATTGCCCATGAGAGAGGAAAAATCTTTTTATCTATTTCATATAATTATAATTCATATTCAAATATTTCATATAGTAAAAAATACTTTATAATCAATTGATATATAACGCTTATCATAAAATAAATCATGTCAATATATATTAGATATTTAGAAACTAAAATATACTAAATTAACATATATTTAGAAATGTTTATCAGTATGATTTTATTATCTATCTAATCACATTGACGTTATATGGCTGATATATTTCTCTTAGAATTGTCTCTGTCATTAGGTTTGTTACCATATGACGTATAAACACATGTTTCTTGTTCAATTTATCTAGTTTAACTATATCTTTCATATAATTATACTTGATATCTATATGCTTGATTTTGTAATAAAATTTATAATCTTTATATAAATGATTGTTACTTAACAACCATATTAATACTGGATTATTTTTACTTTTAAAGACTCTTAAATGAATAAAAAATGTCTAAGACAATAATTTATTGAAATGCAACTAAAAATGATGAATTTACCTTCCGTTATCGATAATACAACACAAGATTATTTCTTACTAATCCATGATATTACACCATTATTGAGTAAGAAAACAAATTCAAATGTAAATTTTCTCTCATCCAAATGTGCTCTCTTATTTGCATTTGTATAACCTCTTATATGTGGGTCATTACTTTGATAACATAATTTATAATTAATAAGACCTTTTAGATGCCTCAATATTTTTTATTGCTTTCCAATATGTTTGACTTGGATTTGAGTGATATTTGCTTACCATTTGAAAAATTAATAAATATATGGTATTATACACATTATTACATGTATGATAAAATAATGTACAATTAATAATACTTTTTTGGATATCTCAATATTTTCAGTACTGCTTTCTAATACGCTTGACTTGGATTTCAGTGATATTTGCTCACCATTTCGATAAATTAATAAATATATGGTATTGTAAGCATTATTACATATATGATACTTCCAGCTGCACTAAAATAAGGAGCTTTCTTTATTTAATCCTTTTTATGTTGTTATTGGATAATTTTTTTTGTTGATATCTTTACTTTTAACAATAAGATTATCAATTGACTTGTAATTTTCCATACTTAATCATTTTAAATTTTTTTAATATATTTCAATTGTGAAAGTGATAATAATCTCTTTGAGTGATCTCTTTATTTACCATAAGAATATGTGTAACTTCACCCATATCTTCCATACCAAATTTATAGGACAACCATGTTTTAATTTTCTTGTCAAACTCAAAGTCATTATAAGCAATCAAAATAACATCTACGTATAAAGCTAAAATAAAAATATTATCTTTGAATATTTTGATGAATATAAAATGATCTTCATTAATTATATGTAAATCGTAAAAAATAATTATATTATGAAAATGAATGTCATGAGGACTACTTCAAGGTATAAAATTTATTTCAACAATCGAGACACTTTATGCTCTTGACATATCTTAATGAAACCTATAAGTTGTCACTTATAAATTTATTATTTTCTTCAAATCTTAATTTATGCGATGTATGTTGTCTATTATAGCCATGATTAGTTAGATCGAAGCAAACCTCATAATGGTGAAAATGTCTTTTTATAGTCAACTTCCTCTTATTGTGTATATCATTTAGCCATAAGACATTCCTTGTTTCTTTTGATATATCCATTATCCTTTAGCTTTATTTTGAGAATTTATTTATTTCTTATAACTTTTGTATATTATAGAGATTAACCAAGTCGTGTAATTGATAGGGGTCATAAAAGCTATTTCTTCCTATATAACTCATAAATTATTCTTTAACAAGAATAGTAAGAGTCTCATTTACAAACCTTTGCTCACCCTCTTTTTATGGGATAATTATGTGAGCTAACCTTCTATTTCAAAAAAAATCAAGGAGTTATTCTATCATTACTTATGTGCAAATGAGGTTTATAAGATAAATATTCATTAATATCTCGATTACTCTCACTCTTATAAGATATAATAGGCAAATTCTCATTGTGTTATAATTTAAATTAATCATAAGTTGATTATTTATTTTCTAGATTGCTCCTACCAGAATGAAGGCCATCTTCTTAATTTTGTGTAACAAAATCAATTTGATCATGGGTCTTATATAAAAATAAATATTTTCTTATTTCACCCTACTTTGAAAATTCATTTTCTAATAATGTAACATCTCATGATTCAATTTATGTTACATTTTCATTACCTATTTCACCTATGAACACAATTTTTTTAAAGGATTTTGAATATCTAGTGGAGATACTTTTCTTTCCTCTTAAGCATAATTTCCTATATTTTCAAAAGATCATGAATGTAGGTAGTGCATGTCAAAATTTTAGGCTTACAACATCAAGTTTTTTAATTGTCCTTACCTTATATAGAATGTTTATAACTGATTTTGTGGACACATTATCAAGTACATAAGTGGTTATGATTTAAGGAATCATCCCAATAGGTTATATGTAAAATTTTCGCATGACATCATATACCTAATTATTTATAAAAGCATTCTATTTCTTCTTTTTCAATTCCATTCTATTATAGAGCTCGTGGAATATTTAGTTATCTTTCTATTTCTTTTTCAACATTTAACATCTTAAATTTATTAAAAAATATTTTTATCCTGGATCCATTCTGAATGTTTTTATCTTTTTATCTAATTTGTTCTCTAACAAATTTATATACTTTAGAAAATAATTCAATTCTTATAACTTATAAGAAATCAAATAAACAATGATAATATTGGGTCATCTACAAAATTGATAAAATATACAGTCTCACGTCTTGCCTTTATATTCATTGGACTATAAACATTTTGATTGAGTTAACTACAATGGATTAGAAGCTTGTATTCCCCTTTAAATGGCTTTCTTGCCTTTTTACTAGCTAGATAATGCTCATAGATAGGTATATTTAGATTACCTTAAAGGTCTTCTTTAGCTAATTGAATTATTCAATTTTGACCTATATAACCTAGTTTAGCATAACATAAAGTTGCATTATTATTGAAATTACTAGATGATATAAATAAGGAATAACTAATATCTCTTATATTGTAAACAAAATTTGTTAAAATAAAACTATTCAACATAAATATATAAAAATTTCAAAATGAAAATGTATTCCCCCATTATGTTAATTTTAATTAAATACATGTTTAGTTAATACTAAAACATAAATAAATTCGTTAAATATTTGGAGTAAAGAACACCTTATATAGGATTAGGAGTCAACCACCATACATGTCTAACTTATATTCCAAGACCTTGAGGTAGAGGTGTGTTGCTAGATAACAATAAAACCTTGAGGTCTTGGGTTCAAATCCCCCTAAGACCAAAGAGGACAATACCGATTAGTATGGATCGCGTGCAACCTTGAGGTATGCGGGGCCTGTTAGCCTCGGTACACAAAACGTCAGCTCAATGGTAGAGGCGTGTTGCTAGATAACAACAAAACCTTGAGGTCTTGGGTTCAAATCCCCCCAAGACCAAAGAGGACAATACCGATTAGTGTGGGTCACATGCAACCTTGAGGTACGCGGGGCTTGTTAGCGTCGGTACGCAAAACACGGACCCAACATTTATATTTAGGCTTATTGTGATTTCTATATTTCCTATTTATAACTCTATAGGAGATAGAATGAACTGTATATACCTCAAAGGTCATCTTTGGAGTTTCAAGATGTTCTTCTTATATTCCAAGATGCCTTATAACATCCTCCATTGTCTTAATGCTCTCATTATGAATCAAATGCATTTTTATATACTCCAAATTATAAGGCAGAGAATAAATTACTACTTGCACTTGTTCATCAGATAAGTCATGACCAACATCTCTCAACTCATTTATCATGTTTGACATATGCCTTAAAATGCTTTTGTATTGTATGGTCAAGTCACTTTTATATGTGTCAAACTTGATTGTAAGTGATCTCAATGAAGTCAATAAATGCCTCCAAATCAAACAAATAAATTGAAACACATCTCTTTAGCAGTTTTGTGCCATTTGAACTCATGCAAAATGCCATTGTCTATACTATTTAGCAATATCATATGAGCTAGCAAATTCTTCTTTTCTTATATCATATATGCATGATCCATTTTATGTTGGTTTGTATTACACTCCTAACTTATATTGATAACTATATTTAATAGTTTTATAGCATCTTTTTCTTTTAGCATATATTGGAATTTCATGCTCCAAATTCCATAATTGTCAACATTCAACTTTTCACATTTGTTAAGCTCAGTAATAATATCCTTTGATGCAACAGCCATGTTTGAAACACTAAGTTTCTAATAAAGAAGCACATTATTGTATATACATGTTAATTTCATGTTAAGTATACATTTACCTTGTAATATTATGGATAATATAAATAATTTTTTCAATTGGTTATGAAATCAAAATTGTATAAAATTCTTAATCACCATTTATATAACAATCACATAACATATGTCATATTGATGATTAAGAAAACAAAGAACATGATTATACATAGAGAAACAAAACAGAAAATAACCTATAACAAACATGTAGTTTAACATTATATATATAACATTGATATAAATATGTCCATATTTAGCTAAAAAAAATAAATGGTCACATACATATGTAGTTCCACATGGATTAAATAACTCCTAAAACAAAAATTCTTAGTGCTAAGTCACAATTTTGTTCTTCAAGATCAAACAAAAGAGAATGATAACCCACCCTACAAAAAGGGATAAAAACCTATACTATCATGTCATTGTGATACTAGAAATGAGATAGATGATTATAGAAATTTTAGAAAAATAGCCACTGATTAATCAAACATGGAAGATTAAACCATACCCTAAAAGAAAATAGTAGGGATGATAAATCAACAAATCAACATGTTTGATGAATACCATCCATAAGGATTGCTAATTTTCAATTATCTCCTTCTGATGTGGTTATTCACGTGGAATGCCTACACCACAACTCAACACTCCGGGATCATTTATTCTACACAAAATTCTGTAAGAGTTAAAAGGGTCTTAACTCATTTGTGAATGTTACTATTGAAACTGTCATGGTAAGGTTCACTATTTAGATTTCTTTAAATCTTAAGCATTGTATAATCCTATAAGCTTTCGTCTTACCTTTGAGTTACAAATTTTAAGTAGGTGGAGGCCTTGTTTGACAATTAGAGGATTGTATTAGCTGTTAGCTGATTTTATTAGCAGTTAGATAACAATAGATTAATAAGGTTGATTTGATCAGTGGATAATATCAGTTATTTATTTAAAGATGTTTGGTAAAATTAGGTGTTTAGTATTAGTTGTTTATGTGTAAAATGACTTATGATGTCATGATTAAAAAAAGATGTATAAGGACATTAATAATATATCTTAGTATTTCTTTCAATATTTTTATAAGAATTTATGATTATTTGCTTTAGTTAATCAGTCAAAATTAAATAAATTAAAATCTATTTGCCTATGTTCAAAATAAAAAATTATTATTTAAATTAAGTTTTGTAAAATATTTAAATAAATGTTTGAAACTAAACTGAGAAAATTTAGTAGTTAATGAGCATAAAACTTATTTTAAATTATATGAAAAAGTAATCCCTTAATAAAATTAGTCTTATCTTACAACTAAAACTAAAAAAGATTTTAAATAATTTTATCTATCAAAATTAAGATTAAAATAATTTTTAGACATAATAAATATTTGCAAAAACGTTTTTATATTTAAAAATATTTAAATATAAAATATATTTTTAATTAATGCTTTAATTCTTCTTAATTACAGAATTTAATCCAAGTATTAATAAGTACAATGAATGCAACTTGAAACTTTCCTACCTAACCCAATATTTGAATCTCTTATTATAGTAAAATTTGGTAGTAGTTTTTGTATTGAACAATACCAAATCCAATGACACTTATTTTATTTTATTTAAAACAATATCATAATTTTTAAAAATAATGATACTGAAGCACAAAATTTTATTAAATAAAAATTCCAACTTGGTTTAATTTTTTAATAATTTATGCTTATCTCTCTCTCTCTCTCTCTCTCTCTCTCTTTCTCCTCTCCTCTCTTGAAATTTGTAATAACTTTTTGGCACAATCGTCTTTTTGTCCCTTAATTTCTCAACCGCTAGAGTAAAAAGCTCCTTATAGGAGCATTTTCAAAAATAGTGGATTAAGTTCAATATGCCAAACCAATCAGTGGTTTACTAAGCATGATTATCAGCAGTTTGATATGGTCAAACAACCAAATTCCTCTTAATCCACCAAAAAATAGCTTATCAACCATTTACCAAACATGGTTGGAGTCTTTTATATTGCATTTGTTGTTAGCACAATATGATATAACTATGGAAATTAACTATTGAAAAGTGACAATTAATGCGAGTGGTAATGTCTGGCACTGTTGGACCTCGATCTTTTAGTGAAAATTTAGAGATATTAAATGAAATTCAATGAGTGTTTTTGTATATGAATTATGTTATAGATGTTATTGTGCTTTAAGAAATTAATGAGAAAAGAATTGATTAGTTTTGATGTCTTTGATATTTGAGTAGATTTGTATGGGTTATGAGAGTAAA
>JANIHZ010136862.1:0-11380 GCA_027478365.1 Erythroxylum rufum
TTGCAATCCTTGGTATAAATTTTATTTGACCGGTTTCCGAGGATCAATTCTTAAATTGAACGATAAGCCGCGATCAATTACTATTTTTGATCATGATGCATATGCATTAGTAGATTCTGGTGCTACACATTCTTTTATGTCTATAGATTTTTCTACAAAATTGAGTGTTGAGTCTCAGTTATTAGACAATGGGGTAGTAGTTTTCATTCTAGTTGGGAACTTACTTTTTGCTGAAAGAGTGTTTGTAGATAATAAAATAATGATTGAGGGTAACAAATTCCCAACAAAGGGTTAGGCTGAGTAGATTGTTTTATAAAGGTGGTTAGGCTGAGTCGATTAGGGAAACTAGAGGTGATATTTTGTGGATTACAGAAAGTTCTTTGCACTGGTATCGTGACAATCATGGTAGCCAATAGAATGCTTCATAAAGGATGCCAAGGATATCTGACTTATATGATTCATCAGAATGATAAGGAGGTTCAACTAGGAGATATTTCAGTGATAAGAGAGTTCCTCGACGTGTTTCCAGAGGATCTTCTAGGATTACCCCCAGATAGGGTAATAGAGTTTATGATAGATATGCCACCAGAAACTCAACTGATTTCAATTACTCCGAACAAAATGACTCTCACAGAGTTAAATGAATTGAAAGTGCAAATGGAGGAGTTATTAGAAAAGGGTTTTGTGAGACCTAGCACTTCTTTATATGGGGTTGTCGTTCTGTTCTTAAAAAATAAGCATAGGAGTTTAAGGTTGTGTATCGACTACAGACAACTAAACAATGTGACAGTTCACAACCAATATCCATTCCTGAGGATTGATGATTTATTCGATCAACTATAGGGATCCAAGGTGTATTCAAAGATTGATCTAAGATTAAGTTATCATCAGTGGAAAGTCTAAAGCGAGGACGTTTCGAAAACTACCTTTAAGATGAGGTACAAACATTATGAATTCTTATTTATGCCCTTTGAATTAACGAATGCACTAGATGCTTTTATGGATTTGATGAATAGGGTGTTTCGAGAGTACCTAGATAAGTTTATGATCGTGTTTATTGATGACATATTGGTGTACTCAAGAAGTCAGGCGGACTATGTAAAACACCTTCAGATTGTACTACAAACCTTAAGAGAGCACCAGTTTATGCTAAGTTTAGTAAGTGCCAGTTTTGGCTTGACAAGGTTGCTTTCTTGCTTCATGTTATCTCAGCTAAGGGACTTATTGTGGATCCCCAAGAAGATTGAAGTTGTTACTAATTAGAGACCTCCCACCATTGTGACAGATGTTAGGAGCTTTCTTGAATTGGCAAGCTATTATAGGAAATTTATTGAAGGATTTTCCAGAACAGCAAGCCCACTGACCAAGTTGACGCAGAAAGAGAAGATTGAGTGGTCAGGTGCTTATCAATGAAGTTTTGATGAATTGAAAGAAAGGCTGACGATAGCTCTTGCACTCATAGTACCAACGAGGACTAATAGATTTGCAGTGTAAAGTGATGCCTTGACACAGGGGTTATGGTATGTACTCATGCAAAATGATAAGGTTGTAGCCTATGCTTCTAGGCAATTGAAGAAGCATGAACAGAACTACCCCACCTATGATCTAGAATTGGCGGCAGTAGTTTTTGCATTAAGAATATAAAGGCATTACTTCTATGGTGTTCCCTGTAGGATTTTCATGGATTATAAGAGTCTGCAATATTTGTTTACTCAGAAGGAACTAAACATGAGATAGAGGCGATGGTTGGAGTTAAAAAAAAGATTATGATTGTACGATAGAGTACCACCCCGAAAAAGCCAATGTAGTGGCTAGTACCTTAAATAGGAGACCTACCAGTTTGACAGCTTAACTGAAGACGATATATCTTCCAGTTCTAGTGGAAATGAGGTCTCTAGGAGTGAGATTGGATATGATAGACTCAGCGGAATTAATTTCTACCTTTCATGTTCGTTTTATCTTGGTGGATCAGATTAGAGAGGGATAGAAACAAGATCAACAGTTGATGAAGTTGAAGATAGAAGTTGAGACTAGGCAGAGAATATATCTTAAATCAAGGAGGATAGTATAGTGATGAGGGGGCAATGATTATGTGTACCTGATGTAGAAGATTTAAGGACATAAATCTTAAAGAAAACACACTCCTCAGCTTACGCTATGCATCCGGGTAGTATGAAAATGTACCACACTCTCAAAGAACACTATAAGTGGAGAGGGTTGAAGAAGGATATAGCAAAGTTCATTTCTAAGTGTTTAACCTGTCATCAAGTAAAAGCAGAACATCAAAAGCTTGCAGGATTAATGTAGCCCCTCCCTATCCCAGAATAGAAGTGAGAGAAGATTACTATGGACTTCGTAGAAGGACTTCCACAAAGTCAGAAGGGGCATGATACTATATAGGCAATAGTGAACAAGTTAACAAAGTCCATTCATTTCCTTCCAATTAAGAATGATTATCCATTAAACAAGTTAACCTATCTATATGTGGATGAGATAGTGAGACTCTATGGTATGCCGATTTCTGTTGTCTCAGACTATGACCATAGGTTTACATCAAGATTTTGGTCCAATTTACAGAAAGCCTTAGGTACACGCTTGAAGTTTAGCACTGCCTTTCCCCCTCAAACGGATGATCATTCACAGAGAGCCATTCAGACACTTGAGGATATGATTAAGTCCTCTGTCATAGAGTTCAAGGGGAGTTTAGACACACATTACCATTGATAGAGTTTGCCTACAATAACAGTTATCAAGTCAGCATTGGCATGACCCCTTATGAGGCACTTTATGGAAGAAAATGCAGAACTCTAATATGTTGGGATGAGGTAGGTGAAAGAAAACTGATAGGTCTCGAACTTGTGCAGGTGATAACAGATAAAGTTTAGATTATTCGGGATAGATTAAAGATAGCTCAAGATAGACAAAAAAGCTATGCGAATAATCACCGTACATATCTTGCATTTGAAATTGAATATAAGGTATTTCTTAAGATATCCCATTGGAAAGGCATATTCAGATTTGGAAAATGCGGTAAATTTAAGTCTGCAGTATATAGGACCGTATGAAGTTACGGAAAGGATTGGATCAGTGGCATATCGATTGAAGTTACTAGATGAACTTGCGAGGATTCATAATGTCTTCCATGTGTCTATGCTTCACAAACATCTAGTTGATCCATCTCATGTAATCACAGAGCAACCAATGAATTTAAAGGAAGATTTGACTTTCAAAGAAGAATCGATGCAAATTCTTGACCGCAAAGACCAAGTTCTTTTTTAATAAGATTATTCCTTTAGTTAAAGTGTTATGGAGGAATCACACAATAGAAGAAGCTACATAGGAGCCCGAGCACCCAATGCGTGCATTATATCCCCATTTATTTTTAAGTGTGTCATTATACGCTTAGTTAAATTTTGAGGATGAAATTTTTATAAAGAAGGGTAATTATAAAACCCCAAACTTTTCCTTTTACGTGTTTATAAAATTTCATTTTGTGTGAATGTTGTTTTTGGGTGAATGTAAATTTAAATTTTTCTAAAAGGTGAATTGGGGACCTGACCCTGAATGATTTGACAATACTTAGGATAAGTATTAAAGTCAAATGATAGTCGACTGGTATGGAAATGGCCCCAAAAAAATTCAATCGGATGGATTTATGATAGATCAAGGCTAACCTTGTTTTAAATTATCATTGAGTAAATTGGAAGCATTTTTAGGCTGAAACAAAAGGAAATAAACTAAGTAAACCAAGTGTGAGAGAATCAGTCATAGTTAAGGACATTTAAAGTAAATCGATCCAACTTAGATGTTGATATGTTTAGATGCAACATGTTAATAAGTGGACATAAAACTCCTACTGAAATTGGACATATTTTTCTTAAGCCATTTAATTAGTTTGGAAAAGAAATAATAAATGTATATGTGAATGAGCCTTAAGTGGCAGTTGTCATGTACAAGTAGAGGTTCTCATAATTTTGGAACAAGAATGCATAAAACTTCATACTGCCCCATTCATAAAGGAGTAGATGTGAGTGATATAAAATT
This sequence comes from Erythroxylum rufum, assembly GCA_027478365.1. Classification (NCBI taxonomy): domain Eukaryota; kingdom Viridiplantae; phylum Streptophyta; class Magnoliopsida; order Malpighiales; family Erythroxylaceae; genus Erythroxylum; species Erythroxylum rufum. The sequence goes on from JANIHZ010136862.1 coordinate 4,045, forward strand.
CATTACATGTGAGAACAATACATGGAGTGGTCAAGTGTCATTTTGGTAAGAGCTAACATAATGGACAAGCATTGGAAACAAATCATGCAATATGTTGGACAACTTTCTACAACGTGTAACTTATACAAGAATGATGAAGGAGCTGCTCCAGCTTCAGTCCATCGACATTTTACTACTCCTTGGGACCAAAATTGATGATGAACAATTACAACTGCTCCCTTCATGCATAGATCTTCCAAGTTTTTGTCTCTAGGAAATAATTTTTGTATGATGCTTAAGCTTCCAACCGTTGACAACATCTTTATCAATGCCAATTACGTGCAAGGAAAAGATGGACAACACGCTACCACCTAATTTTGGCATGCTAAACCATTATTGTCCTTCCTCTTTAGCTAGTCATATGAATGCTTAAGCTAGTTACATGAATTCCTTTGCTAATCATATAAATGTTTGAGGTGATTTCATGGTTAAATAAAGAGAAAAATAGTATGGTAAATGAGAGAAAACAACTTGGTTACTTGTAAAGAAAACAACATGTATATCCATATCCTATGTATATTGTTCAATGGTTATCAATTGGTAGACTGTAGATATTATATGTGGCCCAATGGTTGTTCAATGGTAGCATGTATGTTATACAAAGTTTAATGATTCAATGCAAAGAAGACAACATGTATACACCATGTACGTTATTTAAATGAAAAGAAGACAACATGTATAAATTATGGACGTTGCTGAATGGATGTTTAATGGTTGAATGAAAAGAAAACATAATTTTATTCATATTAAATGCTAAGATTTTGGCTAAGTTCTTTGTTATAAAATTTATAGAACAAATGGGTAAGTTATGTATGTACTTGGCAGGTTTCAGGAACACTTCAAGGGTCTCCCTCATAGCTGAGTAAGAAAATAAAGTTTTCTCGTCATCGTAGACTCGAGACTAGTAAGGGAAAAGCACCGAACAAATAAGGGTGGTTAACGTTAGACGACAAACTGTGAGTGTATCTTTAAATTGATTTTGTAAAGACGGTTTTTATCTTTCAATGAAAAGTATGATTATGAATAATTTCGTTGGTGCTACTACTTGAATTTAAAAGTCAATCTTCATAAGGTTTGCATATTCTTTGATTTATTATTGAATTGAGATTTGGATGCACTTGGAAGCCAATGAGATGTACACATGCTTTGAGTCGGTATTGAATTGAAATTTGCATATGCTATTAAATTGGAATGGAAATGGACTTTGAATATGAATTGAATTGTATTGAGATGAGGCACGCTCATCTATTAATTGTGTTTTAGCCTATGGTACACCATTAGGTCTTTATATATACAGTTATATCGGTCAGAGTTCATCCTAACTTGCATGGCAATGTTTGGGGGGTGTCTGTCACTAATATGGGTGGTGTTGTGTCTATTAGTATGTCCTGTGAGTTACCCTCTTCATGTATGGAGTATATATTGTGCTAGCATTATTATGGGTAAACGATGCAGAACTAACTCTATAATTATTGATTTATATATAGTGCTAGCATCATTATGGGTAAACGATGCAGAACTAGCTTCATAACAATCGGTCTATAGTGGTTAACTTGGTGTAGGTAAGCGATGCAGAACAAGCTCCGTGGCCTTACACTTAAAGGTACTAGATGGCGAAGAAAATTAGTGATGGGCTATGTTTTAAAAAGAAAGTTCATGAAAGTATTGTTGCCATCACTGTTTTCTTTACAAGAACAGAGGAACTTGATCTTAGAAAAATATGTATGTCTTGTTTTACATGTGCATTGATCATATGAAAAGAAACGAATATGATTTGTAAGAGCATTGATTATTACTTGAAAAGAAAATAAATTTTTTATAGAGGTTAATATTTGTATAAATGTTTTTAATGGAAACCAATGACACTCACTGGGCTCATTTAGCTCACCCTTTATTTTCTATTTTTAAATTATCACCTTCCAAGTGCACACTCAGGGACTTCAATATCCGGAACTCCACCACTTGAGTAACTGTCTTCGTTAGGTGTTGCTGTGTAGGCATTTTTTAATGTCTTTCTCTTGTATTTCATCTTCATAAACTTGTTATTGACATAGTTTTATGGAAACATGGTTGTACATAAATACTTTTTAAGTTAATGCATAAACATGGTTGAACGTTTTGAAATTGCTTCTGAGTGGAATTGAAGTCGATAAGCTGTAGCGGAGACTTTCATTTGTGTATAGAAGTGTTTTGAATATGCTTTACAGGGATTTTTAAAATTTTGGTTTTATTAAAATGTAGCTATTATGCTGTCAAAATTTTTAAATAAAGGTCCGAAATTTCTACTAAGGTTTTCTTTAAACATCTTCACTACTTATAGTTCCAATATTGAGTCAAAGTACTTTGAATAAAAAGGGAAAAGGCTTAGCTCCATGGGAATTTTCTAGTTTGATTAGATATCGATTGGAAGGTTTTCGTAGGGTGCCGGGTAGGTCACCTAGAGGATAGGTGTCTATCATAATTTGATTTTGATTTTGATTCTTGGGTTTTCCTGCTGTTGTAACTGTGTTTCTTCTCACCTTTATTTTGGACTGTGGTTTCATTTCTTTCTCTTTTTGGAATTCCTTTTTGTTTAGATTAATAAAAAAGTTGTGTTTTTAGTTGCAAGTGAAAAGAGTTTAAGACATTGGCTTTTTCTCTGTATCTTTGTGTTTGTTTTTGTTAATGAACAAAAGGGTGAAGGTGGAGGGGATACTGTTGCCATATCTGAGCGGTGGGACAAGTTAACGTTGAACGTGATCTGATTTTTTTTCACCTTCCAACTGTGAATCCATCGCTTGGATAAAGCTTATTTATTTCTCCTATTATGGGTATGGCTACCACTTTTGCTTGGAATATAGAATCTTGGTGTCATTATACAGATGATGGTTATTAGTAGCATGGTTCTAACTCCTTGTGAGGACAGGGTATTGAGTTTCTTTTCATTTGTCATTAGACTATTGTTTTCCTTTACATATTTTCTTACAGGTGGTGAAATGGAGTTTTCTAAAATCTAGGATTTTTTGTAAGGTTAGATATGTATGTGAATCCCCTGTCGTGTGCTTCTTATGGACAAGCTAGGCATCTTATTTTATTTTTTATTCATCTATTTTATTTATTAATATAATTGGTATTAGTATTATTTATTTATGTATTTATTTAGTTTAATATTACTAGTATTATTAGTTTATTTAATTTATTTAATTTTCTCTCTGTCTGTGGGTCATTTAAAAACAACCTCTTTACTAGCTAGGGATAAGGCTGTAAACTACTGAGTCTCTTCAGATCCAAGTTTTCTTTTTATCTTCATTCCTTTCTCTTAACAAACCATCATAATTATAATGATTATATTCATTCTCATTTCTCACTATATTCATTCCCATTCCTATTACTATTCTCCCATATAAACCAACTGCCCCTCAGTTTTATTCATAGGAAATGTTAAGTACATACTTTATCATTTTATAGACCGTTCCAATATTCATGTGCTCCGTTTATGATTAATTCTTACATATAGATAATGGAGTCAAACATAAAGGTATAAACCGTAATTTTATTGTCAGATTAATCAAATTGAGTAATTGATCAATATCTAAATTTTTGCATTTTGTTTTCACTAATCCATCCATATTCTTTTTTTTTCTATTTGGCAGAGTTTCTTTGATTTTATGAATACAATATTGTTTATTGTCGTAATAGTCAACTTTTAGGATAAGATGGTAGGCAGTGATTTTTGTTATAGGATAATGAGTTGTCGGTGGTATTGATGAAAAAGCTGGACAAGTGTAAGAGGTGAACATAATAAAGAAATTTAGTGACAATGTGGAAGCTGCATATATATATATATATAATTTATAAAAGATGGCATAATTATGAAATTTTTTCATATTTAATTTTCCAAAACTAAGGTCACTTAAAATTCTATAAAATGATAACACATAAAGCATAATAAAGCAAGAATCATAATTCATATCTTATTCTGAAGCCTGATTATATTCTTGTCGTATCCTTTAAACCGTTTCTGAAATCAGCGTATCTCAACCATTGTGCTATACAATTGTCTGCCTCTAATGGTATTCACAAAACAAGTTGAGAGAATTCTGCAACAGTTAGGCAAGAAGTCCTAACTTTCTTAGAGCTTATGCTAATTTATAAAAGGTTTTTGAACATTTTAGTAATTTTAAAAATATATAATTTCAATTAAACTTTAACAAAAATAATTAATAATTCTAATTAAATACCAATTATGTCCAAACAAGATCTAACATTTCATATTAATCCTTATTTATTAAATATCACATATTTATCTATAAAGCTTGTCAAACTTTACAATCAACTCCAACTTGATTAAAATATCTTTTTAAATTCCTCTTTGACTAGTTTTTTTTATGTGTGACATATTAGTTTTCCAAATATTTTGGAAATGGATATAAATTATACCTCTAAATCATATTTAGGATTAAGTAAATTAAACTCCTTTAATTTATCTTTAATTCTTGAATTAAACAATTTATATCCATAGATCAAGATTGGTGTCTAGCAACACATCATGACCATCCAAATATTTATGAATGTCAAAGTAGTTTTAAATATCCTTTTCGTGCATGATTTTTTTTATAATTCATTCCTTTCATCACACAATTTTCTAATTAGACATAAAGCATATAATTAATGTCTACTATTTTTTGAGTCCAATTATATTAATTCTCCACCGTTATCCATTGATTTAATCAATTACATTTGTAAACTATTTACAAAATGTTATTCTACCTTGGAAAAGGATTTTTCGAATAAACAATAATCAAGAACAATGATATATTTTTCCTAATTATTTTAGGGTGATGAATCTTATCTTGATCACTCAACAACCTCCATATAGTTCATACTACATTCAATGACTACTGATTCAACGATCCTTGACTAGCACATGTCATAAATAGTATCAAAACATATCAATCTCTATACAAGATAACCGTGGAGATCTCAAGTCAAGCGATCACTTATACAATTATCACAATGAGAATTTTTATAAATATACAAATAGTGTTTCAAATAAATATCTCATATGGGGTTAGTTCAGTGAACTTCTTTTCTAACAAGTACCCACTTGTTTGTTTAAATATCTCCATACTTTAGTCTATTAGATTGATTACTTCTTTCATAAGAAGCGTAACACGTGCTAATATTTTTTCATAAGAAGCACAACGTGTACTAATATTTTTATGTTTTATTAATGGTTAGTTTTAATATAACAATGACTAGGAGCAATTTAGAGATAATACATAATTGCAATATAAATTTTATAATTATAATCCCATCATAATTTTAATTGCAATGTATATTTATCTCATAGACTTTATCGTGTACATCTAAGTATGTATGAGATAAATAATGATTTTAAATTATCTTATCACTAAACTACAACTAACTAATAGGCTGTAGAATATAAACCAACACTGCTAACTTGTAACGTTTTAATTTTATTGGCATTGAAAATCAATTAAACTAGATATTAGGAATGATGAGATCTTTTATTAAAGGCAAAGAGCTTTGTCAATTTAGATGGTATTATGCTATTATTTATGTGCTTAATATTGATTGAAAATTCCTTATATTCATGAAGAACAAGTGGGAATAGTTTTACAAATTGCGGGATCTAGAATATATTAGCTCACAGGAATAAATAAGTCTTTAGTGAAGCAAAGAACAAAAACAATAACCCCTTAATATAAAAGTTACACCCTTTCTCCACTTTAACTATAACTTACTTTATGCAATTTTTAAACCAACTATTACTTAATTTATTTTGTGTTAAAATAATTAAACAAAATCAAGTTCCTGCAAAACCAATAACTAAACTTGGAACATAAGTTGAGTTTGTTATCAAAGAAACATAGAAAGAAAAAGAATGTTGAGAGTGATTTCGTTATACCCAGTGTTGGCCCTGGAAAAGGGGGCCTATTTATTAAAAGATTTCAAAATTAATAAGTTAATAAATCTATTTATTGAAAGAGTTTAAAATTTAAAAAATAATAAATCTATTCATTAAAAGGGGTAGGAACTGAAAAGTGAATAAATCTGCTTAAGGATGTTTATATATACAAAACGGTTTCTTGGCACTTTACCTTGTGGAAACTGAAAAAGGAAAAAATTGTGGTTAAGTTTCTTATTCTAAATTTCAAGCTTTATTGAATAGAAATAAATAGGAGTTTGATTCTAACCATCAATTTGGAGATCTAACGATTATGTTTCAATCTTGTTAAGGGGAAGAAAAGAATAAGTTGTTTTTATATTTATATTTTATGTTTGTATTTATTTTGGATGTGCACGTTTATACAAATTAAAGGATGATAAATATACACACATGCACATTATACCTAAAAAAAGGAAATTTAGAATTTAAAGATATATGCTAACATCTTTATTAACATCGATATATTTTATTATTATATTAAAGTATGATCCTAATATATAATTGGTATTTCATTCTTTGAGTTGTTTAAACTCCAGCTTTCAATAAAAAGTTTCAATGGCCCCTTTATATTTCGGTGTAAAGATTATATTATGTGATGTTCTCTACCAAAAAAGAATCTAAGTTAAATTAAGAGGAAGCAGATTTGGGATGACGGTTATGTGGAGTTCGATTTTTGGAGAGCATAATTATTAAATTTTTTAAACTTTTAAACAAGTAAGATAAGATCTCATATAGGATGAACTAAGCTATACTAGGCCCAACCAGTAATTAGATTAGAATGGATGACCATCTATCTAAAAGTATATACTAAAAAAATGGAAAAAAATATAATTATTATGGCATGTTCATAGTATTTGACATTTCTTTAAAGGAAAGTATATATTCATTGTCTGCCATAACTATTTGTTGTTAGATATTTGTGTAATAACTAATAATTTATATCTTATGTACGCAATTTTTAAAATAAGTTAATTTATTATAATTTGACAAATATTTGTTATAGTAAATAATAAAAATTTTGTACAAGATAAATGAATTACAAAAATTCAAAAATATTAGCTAACTAACGTGTAGTTACTTTAATGACCCATGAAATCTTATTTATTTAAATTAAATCTTATCAAACTTATTTGAAAATTTATTTTAGTATAATATAATTTCTTAACCTAATATTACAACAAAATAGTCACATTTTCATTTTAAACTTTAAATTTTAAATTATTATTATTATGAAAATTTAATTATATTGATTAAGACTATTACATGGATGTCATAAGATATGTTATACTAATACAATCAAATCTATACAAGGTTAATCATCCCATTATTATCTAATTTGAATCT
>JANIHZ010136873.1:0-11379 GCA_027478365.1 Erythroxylum rufum
TTGCAATTTTCTTCCAAATCTATTGCTCCCTGTTACGTTACACAAAGATTAAGAAAATCAATTTCATAGGTGATCAATTTATGAAACGCATTAAGAACAAATTACAATAATCAAACCTTTAAGTAAAAACGGGCATAAAATATTAAACGTAGAAAATACCAAATAACCGAGATTACATCAAAGGTTCCATTAAAATCCTAGAATGAAAGGATTAGTTACTCATAATAATAATAGAAATAATAAAAGCAAGCATTCTGTTTATGAAATGAGTAGAAGGAATTCCAGCTCTATTGCTTCTTCTTTTGTTGCTGGAATAACGCTGATCCCTCCTAGCTGGTCCCTCCTAACGTTGTTGTTTGGTCTTGGAGTTGCTCCTCTTCAGCGTGATTGGCCTGGTGGGTCTCTTTTACTTACCCTCTGATGAGTGTAACGTGTGAGCCAGAGAAATTGAGTGAGTGTTTGAGAGCTTTTAGTATGATTGGCCAAGTTAGGAATGAATGGAGCCCTCCCCCCTTTGGATATGTGCGTGAATGCCTAGTTTAAGAGTGAGTGGAGAGAATTGTTTTATCAAAAATTCCAGCCCTCTCTTTTTCTCCCTTGGCTTGTGCGTTATCTCTCCTTTACTATAGCTTGATGTGACTATTAAAAGTCTACATCAATAAAACCTCTTAAAACCTTTGCTTGTGCCGACACTCTCGCATTTTCTGGGTCACTTCCCTGTAGCTAATTCACGCTGAATTCATTTGCTCATGCGTATCTCTTATTCTTTTGTTTCTTAGCTGCTGCAAATCCTCTCTAATTCACGCCAGCTGACTCCGTAGCTCATGCGTGATCTGCCCATAAATTTCTGCCAATGCCTCCCTCTGTTCACGCCTCTCTTATGCATGATTTTTCTTGTCTTCATTTTGCTGCTTCAGCTGTCTTCACGTGCGTGATTTCTCCTGTGCTGCCCTCCTTGATCGCTAGTCTCCTGTTGCTTGTTCACGCCTCCTCTTGATTTGCGTCACTGTCTTGTTTTCCAGCGTTGATTTATGCGTCTGTCTCTTGTATTTGTTGTTGCTGACTTCCTCTCTGAGCCAATTAATTTCTGATGCTCCTCTCCTCAACGCCTCCCAAAAACGCTGCTGGCTCCACTAATTTTACTGTTTGCGTGGGTCACCTCTAAAGTAGCGTGAATGCTGAATTTTTTATCAAGTCTTGGTCCCTCCTTTGGTGTAGTGTGTCATCCAGCCCACCTCAAAATCAAGTCCCATGTTGTTTTAATATTTTTTTTCTGCACCTACATCCCTTACGTGATTTACTTTGTATCTGCTCCCACTTGACGTGATTTGTGCCATTTATTGCTTGTCTTCATGCGTGTTTGTTGCTTTTGTCTCTTTGTTTTCTGCTTATGTGATATCTCTATTGCCTGCCTCTCTACGTGCTGCCCCAAAACCTTCATTATTTTAATTTTGCTTTCCTCTGTGACAAAGTTTTGGACATTCCCTCAAATTAATTATTATTGCGGTCTTTTTCAATTAAAACCAAGTGTATTTCCTACAAATTAAACAAGACCCATTAAAAATGCAGATTAAGATAAACTAAATAATTTAGTAGGAAAAATATGTATAAGACCCAATAATTAATCCAAAAATTAAGGGAAAATGCCATTAATTCTAATGATAAAAATGCATCTAACAGTATCAGAGCAAGAAGAGTTTATAAGGAATCATGTATAAGTATGAGGGTTTCGGGTTAAGTAGCTGGGTTCCGGAAACGGGATCCAACAGTAACGCATATAATAAAATGAATTAAATAATTACTGAAACTTTGTCCAAAGCATTATGTAGCAAGTGTCTTCCTTCAACTACCTGGCATGCTGAAGGCATGACAATTCATTCCTGACAATGACTCCTAACTCACTAGACAATTTTGCTGATTGGATTTTATCAACAGGATGACTTTGCGTTGGGTCAATATGCATAGATAACTTACTATTCATTGCAACATTCATGCGTTTCAACTTAGATCCATTAGTGATACCTTGACCTTTTTTTTTTCTTATGTCGGTATTGGAACTTGACAATAAAAAAATAATGATAAGAAAAAAAATATTAAACATGTAAATATATATTTGAGCACAACTGTAAATATAGGTGGTTAACAATAACGGACCTAAAGATCCCTTAGCAATAGTTGAGGTAGATATAGGTTGTTGCTGATTGCCTTCATTAATAGTCAGATTGGTTTGGTTGTTATGGGGGAGGAACATCTTCGATAGTTGCCATCCTCTTTCCCTTGTTTCTACTAGGTCCCATTATATTGAATATCTATAAATGAAAAATCAACATAATGCATAATCTTTACTCAAATATCAATATTCCACATGAAAATACGTCAAACACAAGTCAAAAATAAACATTTAGCATAAACATAAATCAAACACCAACATTCCGCATAAACAAAAGTAAAACATCAACAATACGCATTGATTCATCCTGAATAAACATAAGTAAAACATCTACAACATAACTCAAATATGAACATAACATTTCAAACAATATAAACAATTTATTTACATTTATTCATCATTATCAAGATTTCGAAAATCATCATCATTAATTACATTATGATTAGATTCTTCATTGCTAATATATTCGGCCAAAGTATCATCATTGTAATTTAATTCATCCTCATTATAGTCTTTATCTGTTTGACTGAAAAAATTGGCTTGGACTTCATCTAGTTATACTATGTTCAGATTAACATCTCTCTAATGGAATGATGATATATCTACATCTTCTATTCGAATGGCTTTATTATTGAACTGCAATCTAATCTCTTGATAAACTTCATCTACATCCTTATTGAATTGACCATTATCCCTTTCATAAAAATCGAAGACATTTCAGTGTTGAAACTTTTGAACAACCTTCTAATTGCTACCCAATACAGTATTGTTGAGCTATAAAACCTGCTTCACTTGAATTGCAAAGACAAAAGGACCCTTATCATACCATATCTTACTAACATTGATGCTAGTAATATTCCCGTTCACTTTCATGTTAGTAAGATTAAACCATTTGCACTTAAATAGAACAACATTCTTATCCTTGATGTAGTGTAACTCTATTATTTCAAAGATGACACCGTAGAAGTCAATAAATTCATCATCATGACATCCCTCAACAAGAACCCCACAATTTTTACTTCTAAGTCGACTATCTTGATTTTGTATGTGAAATCTCACCCTATTAATAATGCAACCTATATATTGTTTCTCATAATTATGAGGCCCATATGCCAAACTATATAATGTTGTTGTCACTTCTTACACATTATGGTTATGGAAGCGTAACATATGTATGACAAAATGAAATTAGAAGTTATTCAGACATATAAATTGTCATATGTTCACAATATGTAATCAATATGTGACTTACTTGATTTCTAAACCATGATAGAAACTTCAGCTTATGTCTGTCTTCAACATTGATAATTCCTTTGTTGCGAATGAACTCTTTGTGCTCTCTATTTAAAAAAGTAAATGACAATAAGGAAATGGGATTCAATGAGAAAAATTCTAATATGATTGTTTGAATTAAAAGGTACTCCATATATATGTTGACTTTTTAGTTATTGTTCAAAATATACCAATAGGTGATTTGAAATTTGTCTTTAGTTCACTCCACATATTTACCTATACCAAGTGGCCTAACTTTTTGGGAGAAAATTAAGAACCCACCCTTTTCATCAAAATCAAAGTTACGTTTTGTTCTATTAAATCTTGTCTCCACATCAATTAAGTACATTGAACAAAATGTCAAGCATTCACTTACTATATAAGTCTCTACAATGCACCCTTCAAGTCGAGCTCTATTATGTATATAACGCTTAAGAGAGCATAAAAATCAAAACAAAATATAGAATATTTGGAATTATTACTAACAAATAACTTTGAGAAAAGTAAAAGTTAAAGCAAAATTACCTTTTAACCTAGAACATCCATTGAAATAAAGTTTTGCTTTATATGGTAAGTGAATTGCCAAATGAACCATAACATCAAAAAATGATGGGGGGAATACTAGTTCAAGCTTACATAGAATCAAAGCTATGTTTTTTCCCCATCTTTTCAAGCTCTTCAACTTTAAGTGTCTTGTAATATAATTGCTTGAAAAACTCTCCCAATTGACCTAAAGTTACGGATACATCCTTCGGCAAACTCCTACGTATTCCAAGAAGAAGTAATTGTTGCAAAACTACATGACAATCATGGCTTTTCAACCATGATATTTTTTCCCTCTTTAACATTCACACAATGGCCTATATTTGATGCATACCTATTAGGAAACTTCATTGATTGGAGAAACTGATAGAAAGATCGTTTCTCCCTTCTTGACATCTTGTAACAAGTAGGGGGCATAATGTATGACCCATCATCTCTTCTTTTCAAATGCAAGTCTTTTCTAATATTCATGTCTTCCAAGTCAACTTTAGCCTTAATTGTGTCTTTAGATTTCCCATCACAGTTCTTAAATATTCTCACAAATATTTTCTCAATATGCATCACATCAAGATTATGCCTTAATAGTAATTCCTTCTAATATGACAAATTGAAAAATATTCTTCTTTTTGTCCAATTGAATTCAACATCATTTTTCTTTCGCTTTCTATTACTTGGGTGTTTCCCAAGTGTAATGTCACCCCAACGTAATAGCTGGTAAACAATATCATCACCACACAACTACAACGGAGCTTCACGCAATTCTGCTTTGCCATTAAACAATTTACTTCTTCACTATCTATGCCCATGTTCCAAATAATGAAGATGGCCCGTATAACATATTTTACTTTGTAGCCTCATTGAATAAGTTTGATGATTACATACAGAACAAGCCACATACCCTTTAGTACTCTACCCAGAAGAATTTCCATAAGTTGGGAAATCATTTATAGTCCACAAAATAGCGACATTAATGTGAGCAAGGCTGGACATGACAAGTATATCAATAGACACCGAGATCAACACGACACTAATCGAGACTTGATGTTACCTCCTAGCCCTATAAGTTGAACTAGGCTTAAAAGATTTAAGGCCGCGTTAAATTCATTTGTGGCTCGTATGGTTGATGATGGACTCCGGAAGAATCAAGATTCTCGCTCGCAGCTTCAGTTTGTGAGTTTGAGCCAAGTTCTAGGCCCAAACAACCCTTGACAAGTGCGCACGATATGCGTGTATACCACACCCAGCAGGCCAGATGCCAAGTGCGCCAGACCAGGTGTACTGCCTGGCCTTTTTTGCCTTGGGTTGTTTTCTTACTGTTTTTTTTATATACACGATTTAGATAGTATTATTTTTACCTATTTTGGACTTTCAAGTTATTTTGGCAAGTATAAATAGTTGCCTTGACATTAGTTTTAGGGTGACACTATTGATAATTTGAGAGCTTTGTGAGGAATTTCTTCAGTTCTTACTATTCCACGAACCCTAATTCTTTGTGGCGTATTGTTTTGGTTTAATTTTCTTGGTTTACTACTTGGTCTAGGTTGCTTGGACAATTGCGATCCTTGAGGTCTAGAAAAGTATCGAAAAATCTTGCGTATCTAGTTTGTTTAAAGGCTGCCGATTTATATCAAAATTAATCTTCTTCTGCGCGCGCATCATCTTTGGTATCAGAGCGCATTGGTGTGGAGGAGAATTCCTATTCAACTCCATCAGAATTCAAGAAACCGTCGCCCATCACCATTCAATTATCATCGATTCATCAATTCAGGTGTGAATTAACTTTCAGCCTAGGGTTTTCAATTATTCTTCTTGTTTATTTTGTTGAAACTTTTGGGTTATATTGAAAAAAATTTAGAAAAAAAGAGTTCGGAAAAAAAGTTCAAAGAAAAGGCCTGAAAATGAGAAAAATGAAAAAACAAAAAAATCCGAAAAAGAGAGTTCGAAAAAAAAGAGTTCAAAAAAAAGACCTTAAAAAATGATTTTTTTTGCAAACTGAAAGTGTTACTGTTGAGTCCAAGAATTAAGCTATTTTGGAAAGTCTACGTGAAGGATTGGCAATTGAATTGGGTGAAATTTTCAACTTATCTTGCATGACCTTAATTTGAAAAGAGTTCCAAAACTTGGCACCAGTATTGGATTTCTTGATTATAAGGAGTTAGGTTTTCCAAAGCACAACTTGAACGTTGAGAATTTGAGAGGAAAAAGGCAAGAGTGTGAGATCATTAGAGTCGCCAAGACACACAAGGGGAGTATTTGCAATTCGAGCGAAACACGTGAGGGAGTGTTTTGTGAGGTTATTTTGCTACTGACTTTTTCTTTGCAGGAACAATTTTCATTGGAGGTATGTCTAATGATAGCGTGAGAGGCCAACAATCAGGAGGAGCACAAGCAGCCACCTTGGAGGCGATCCAGCAGCTGACTGAGAGCCTAAACACTGCTCTTGCTGAAATTATAGGCGAAATGGAGAGGCAAGCCAGCCCGATAGATTGCTGACTCGAGGCGTGGCGCACGCGAGGAGCCACGAATGGGACACACCGGTCTTAGAAACCAATATGCTCTGATTGTGTTAGAAGACTATGGATCTAATGACGAGGGGGATTATGTGAGACCACAGGGACGAGATCAACGAGCTGATTTTGAGGATACACGAGACAGTGACATTAGGTCTATTAAGATGCAAATTCCACCATTCAAAGGAAAGAATGATCCGAAGCTCTACCTTGAATGGGAACGAAAGGTGGATATGATTTTTGAATGCCACAACTTTTCAGAAAAAAAGAAGGTAAAACTCGTAGCCATTGAATTTTTCGATTATGCACTAATTTGGTGGGATCAATTGGTGATTGGTGGGATTAATTGGTGATTTCTAGGAGAAGAAATAGGGAGGAACCTGTGAGTACTTGGGCTGAAATGAAAGCGATCATGAAGAAGCAGTATGTTCCATCTTATTACTACTGAGAGATACATCAAAGGCTTCAATGCCTAACACAAGGGAATTAGACTGTGGAGGAGTATTATAAGGAGATGGAGATCATAATGATAAGGGCTAATTATGAGGAGGACCCCGAGGACACAATGGCTCGATTTTTGAGTGGTTTAAATATAGAAATAACAAACGTAGTTGATTTTCACAACTACACTGACCTCGAGGAGATGGTGAACATGGCAATGAAGGTTGAGAAGCAAATTAAGTCTCGCGGGACAGCGAAGAGTGGGACAAGTTCTACTTCGAATTGGAACTCAAATTGGCCACGAAAGGAGGAGAATTCGAAAGGAAAGGGGCTGGAATCCAAGAGACCGAACCAACCTCTTCTGGAAACTAAAGGTACATCTAATACCCCTAACATTCAAGCTTCTTCTAGCAAACATTCTTCAATTAAATGATTTTGATGTTTTGGAACTAGGCACATTGCCTCCCAATGTCCGAATAAGGGGGCCATGGTTTTGAGATATGATGGGTTGATTGAATCCAGAGATGACGAGGAATGTTTTGAGGATGACATTTTGGAGGGAGAGGAAGATGAAACTTGTGTGGAACGAGCTGTTAAAGGCTAAACTCTCGTGGTTAGGAGGGTGCTTAGTGCTCAGCGTCAGACTGACATGTTAGACCAACGAGAGAACTTATTCCATATGCGATGTTTGGTTGGTGGCAAAGTTTGTAGCTTGATCATTGATGGAGGGAGTTGCACCAATGTTGCTAGTTTAAATATGGTTAAAAAATTGGGGCTAACCATTCTAAAGCATCCGAAATCATATCATTTGCAGTGGTTCAATGACAGTGGGGAAGTTAGCGTAACCAAACAAGTGCTACTATCTTTCTCCATAGGATGGTATGTGGACGAGGTTCTTTGTGATGTAGTACCTATGTAAGCTGGTCACATTTTACTTGGAAGACTGTGGCAATTTGCTCGTCGAGCTAACCATAACGGATACACCAACAAGTACTCGTTCAAGTTCAAGGGGCGAAACTTCATTCTTGAACCAATGACTCGAAAAGAAATTTACTTGGACCAAATTCAAGCCTTGAAAGGAAGATTGGGTTTGGGTAGTGAGGAGAAAACAAATAAAGAGGGACAAGAAGCCGAAAAAAATGAGATAATGACTGAACGGAGAGAGAAAGGACAAGTGAGCAAAAGAATGAGAGATGTGCAGGAGAGAAAAGTGTAAGGAGGGAAAACAAGAGAGAACTGAGAGAAAAGAAGGTGAGCTTGTATGCATGTGAAAAGGACTTAAGGAGAGCATATGGAGTGAAGAGAGCGTTGATTGTGATTAGACATAGGGATTGTTTTCTTTCGGATACTAACCCTAATGATGAATCTTTGCCCAGTGTTTTTAAGTCTCTTTTGCAAGAATATGAGGATGTTTTCGTAGAGGAGATGCTAAAAGGGCCACCTCCTTTGCGAGGTATAGAGCATCAAATCGACCTTATCCAAGGAGCACAAATTCCGAATAGGCCAGCCTATAGGAGTAATCAAGAGGAAATGAAGGAGCTTCAACAACAAGTAGAGGAATTGCTTGCAAAGGGGTACATGTGGGAAAGTCTTAGTCCTTGTGTTGTTTCGATTCTATTGGTGCCGAAGAAGGATGGATCTTGGCGCATGTGTGTAGACTGCCGAGTTATTAATAAGATCACGATAAAGTATCGACATCCTATTCCTCGACTTAATGATATGTTGGATGAGTTGCATGGTGCATTTGTTTTTACAAAAATTGATCTGAAAAGTGGTTATCATCAAATTCGCATGAAACCCAGGGATGAAAGGAAACTGTGTTTAAGACTAAATACGGTTTATATAAGTGGTTAGTTATGCCATTTGGTTTATCTAATGCACTAAGTACCTTCATGAGATTAATGAACCATGTCTTGCGTGATTACTTGGGTAAATTTGTTGTTCTGTATTTTGATGATATACTTCTGTATAACATTACTTTTAATGATCATGTGGAGCATGTGCATTATGTGCTTGATACTTTGAGACGAGAGAAGTTGTTTACGAACCTTAAGAAGTGTACCTTTTGTATTGATAAATTGATCTTCTTGGGGTTTGTTGTGAGATCGAAGGGGATTGAGATAGATGAGGAGAAGGTAAAGGCCATTCGAGATTGGCCAACACGAAAGAGTGTTTCGGATGTGAGGAGCTTTCGTAGCTTAGCTAGTTTTTATCGGCGGTTTGTGAAAGACTTCTCCACCATAGCTGCTCTTTTAACCGAAGTTGTCAAAAAGGAGAAGGGATTTAATTAGGGAAAAGATCAAGAGCATGCATTTAACTTGTTGAAACAAAAGCTATATACCACACCCGTGTTGTGTTTGCCTAATTTTGATAAAGCTTTTGAAGTAGAATGTGATGCCTCCGGGATTGGTATAGGTGCTGTCTTAATGCAAGAAAATAGGCCTATTGCATATTTCAGCGATAAATTGAGTGGAGCGCAACTCAATTATCCAACATATGATAAAGAACTTTATGCAGTGGTGCGAGCTTTGGAAACGTGGAAGCATTATTTGCAACCAAAGGAATTTGTCATCAAAACCGATCCTGACACTCTTAAGTACCTGAAAGGACAAAGTAAATTGAGCAAGCGACATGCAACTTGGGTGGGATTCTTGGAAACCTTTCCATACGTGCTGCACTATAAGCAAGGTAGTCGCCGATGCTTTATCGCGCAGGTATTCCTTAATCTTAACTCTTACTTCAAAAATTTTAGGGTTTGAGTATCCTAAAGAATTCTATGTCAGTGATGTGGACTTTGCTAGTGTCTATGCCGCTTGTGAACATGGCGCTTTTGAGAAATACTTTAGGCTTGATGGTTATTTATATCGCCAGAATTGTTTATGCGTGCCTAATTGTTCATTGCGTGAATTGTTTGTGCTTAAAGCCCACGGTAGAGGACTTATAGGGCACTTTGGTGTCGTTAAGACCTTGGACATATTGCATAAGCATTTTTATTGGTCGGGTATGCGAAAGGATGTAGAATGCATTTGTGCCTGTTGCATTGCTTATAAGGAAGCTAAATCGATAACTAAACCTCACGGCCTATACACGCCCTTAGTCGTACCTAGTCACCCTTGGATGGACATTTTTATGGACTTTTTTGTAGGGTTGCTGAAGACAAAAAGGGGTGTCGATAGCATTTTTGTTGTTATGGATAGATTTAGTAAGGTGGCTCTACTGTGCATGTTGCTGATTTGTTCTTTAAAGACGTTGTTAGAGTGCATGGTATTCCTAGATCAATAGTTTTGGATAGGGACACCATGTTTTTGGCATGTTTTGTAGGGAAAATTAGGAACAAAATTGTTGTTTTCTACTATTTGTCACCCACAAATTGATGGGAAAACAGAAGTTGTGAATAGAACATTAGAGAGTTTGTTGAGTGCTGTGATAGATTTTTTTTAAAACATGGTCTGATTGCTTGCCGTTTGTTGAGTTTGCTTATAATCGTAATGTGCATTCTACTACCGGTTATTCTCCTTTTCAAATTGTTTATGGCTTTAACCCTTTAACTGTATTTGATATGGTGCCTTTACCTTTTTCTGAGTTAACTGGCCTAGATGGAGAGTGGAAAGCTGGGTTGGTTCAAGAGTTGCACGAGAAGGCTAAGCAACATATGGAGCACAAGAATAAGGTTTATACACGCCAAGCCAATAGAGGACGCAAGAAGGTGATCTTCAAACCTGACGATTGGGTTTGGCTTCATCTTCGCAAGGAGAGGTTTCCTAACCATAGGCGATCCAAGCCTGATCCGCGAGGAGATGGTCCTTTTCAATTCTTGGAAAGGATCAACAATAATGCCTATAAAATTGACTTACTCGGTGAGTACAACATGTTTGCTACTTTTAATGTTACTGACTTGTCTCTGTTTGATATGGATGCAGATTCGTGAACGAATCTTTCCGATGAAGGAGCGGCTGAAGTGAACAAGGATGCACATGACGAGTATATCAATAGACACCGAGATTAACAAGACGTTAATCGAGACTTGATGCTACCTCTTAGCCCCACAAGTTGGACTAGGCTTAAAAGATTCAAGGCCGTGTTAAATTCATTCGTGGCTCGCGTGGTTGATGATGGACTCCAGAAGAATCGAGATTCTCGCTCGCAGCTTCAGTTTGTGAGTTTGAGCCAAGTTCCGGGCCCAAACAGCCCTTGACAGGTGCGCATGATAGGTGCGTACACCATCACCCAGCAGGCCAGACACTAAGTGCGTCAGGCCAGGCGCACCGCCTGGCCTCTTTTGCCTTGGGTTATTTTCCTACTATTTTTTTTATATAGACGATTTAGACAGTATTATTTTACCTATTTAGGACTAGGATGTTGGCCTACTTTCAAGTTATTTTGGCAAGTATAAATAGTTGCCTTGACATTAGTTTTAGGGTGACACTATTGATAATTTGAGAG
>JANIHZ010136901.1:0-11377 GCA_027478365.1 Erythroxylum rufum
TTCATTCCATTTCTCTTCAATTCTATTCTTAAGAATAACTATTTTATTCCTTATTTATTCCATCGAATAAACTAAACAGCATGTTTAAGTTAACTTTGTTTTTACCACCAAAACTTAGTATGCTATTAGAGTTAGAATGTGTAATGTAGGATTAGTTAGAAAAGATTTTAATATTTTATTAATATGATTGACTGAAAATATAGAAATTGATACTTGAGCAAGTTATATGTGACTTTCCAATTTTGTTAATATACTTTTTGAACCTCCTATTGTAAATACATTTATTATGTATGTCACTTGTTTAATGCTTAAAAGTCATGTGAAAAAGAAAATCTTTACATATTCAATTAATCATATCAATAAAATAATAATTAAGAAAACCTTTTTAAATGAGTTATCTAATTTTTGAAAAAATTGAATACTTATTAAAGATAAATACTAAAATAAAATTAAAAACTCTATAATTAATTATCCCTTTAGTTGTCACCATAATTTTTTTTTACCATATTTTATTAGTTTTACATTTATTTATAATTTTAAAATAAAATAACGTAAAATAGAATTTGGAAAACTCATGTCTAATGTTTAAATCGATCAAGGTTGGACAGAGTTATTTTAAATAAAGGATCAAAACTGCATAAATAATATACACAAGTTTCCTCTAACATGGTATGACAAAAAACCCTAAAAACCCTAGCCACCACTACCCACGATCGGCGACCCACAACCCAGTAGCGGTGCACCTTTCTTAGTCATCGGTCGTGATGCTTCCCTATGCCTAGCAACTCTAGCACACCACACATTGTTATGCTTGATTTATTCACCACGCACTATCTGTGATATTTTTTTATTGTGAGAGTTTATTCATCACGCACAATAGTAAACTAATATTAATTGATTGGCTTTAGATTCGGAGTTTATATTTTTATGATAGAAGTTCATTCATCGCTGAAAACAGCACTCCAGAGCACACCACTCATATGATCCTGTAAGCAAAATGTGTACATAAAAGGGGTAATCTTGGTGTTATGGCTTGAGTTGCAAACTGTTGAATATGATCGTATAGGAAAGAAAACTTGTTTATAAGTTAACTGAGGAAGAATCGTACAACTAGACAATGTTCAGCTTCGTCAGGAATCGTTGAGTCAAATTTTCGTTTTGGTTTGGTTTTAATTATATCTACAAAGTCATGGCCGAGAAGACTACAGCTACTATAACAGCGTTGACACGGTTAATTAGTCAATTGACAGAGATATAATTGGTGTTTGTGCAACCAGTACAAAGTTATGGGAGCCATGGAAATATGAGTTGAGAGAATGGCTCTTTAAACTTACTTCAAGTGATGGTGAATGTGGATGGCAAATACTTAATTGATGATTCGTAGTAAAAGATAAGAAGGATATATTGATGGTACCGTATCAAGGCTAGTTGAGGTTAGCTCTAGCTTGAATCGGAGATGGAAAACTTAACTGTCATGGCATTTTTGTTTAACATCTTTGCGTCAAACGTTCTAAAGACTGTTCGGTTGTTAAAGACGACTAAGGATATATGGGATACAGTCTCTACCATGCTCATCAAACAAGGTCAACGGGCACTATCTTAAGATATTCATTATCAGTTACGACACATGAGGCAGGGAGAGTTATTGGTCACTGATCATGTTGCCAACTTAATTAGGTTATGGTATGAGGTAGATCACTTTTGCTCGTTAGTCTGAAATGATCTTAGGAAACAAAAGAATATCAATAGTTCTTAAAGATTCAAAAAGCTTAAGATTTTGTTTTTGGGCCCAATCCAGAGTTCAAGTCGATTAGAGTTCGACTCTTATCCTAAGAGTCATTACCTTTACTGGGTAACGAGGAAATGAGACGACGAGCCTTTCCTATATCAATTTCGTCAAACTCTTCAGATCTTAATGTTCAAAAGGAAGGATATTTGAGAATATATTGTTAGTGTGGATAGGTGGGGCATATTAAACCAAATTGCCCCTTTCCTCCAAAGATCGAGAAGCAGGAGGTCATAGAGGTGCTGGAAGGAGGTGGTGGTGGAGTCAGCTCAAGGGGTCACGATGGAGCACATGGTGGTGATCGGGGCGGAAGGTATGGTCGAGGAAGAGCGTCAGCCTATGCTGATGTATTTGAGAAGATCAAGAAGGTACTCAAAACTATGACTGAATCGTTATCCATCAATAATGCTAAGATTATAAGATAACTTTTGAGAGAACATCGAGTCTCAACACAAGGCAGCACTCTTACTGGTTTGGCTTATCAACCATCAAATTTTTTTCTCCTTGCTTACTTAAGTATTGCTTGTAATTTTGATTGTTCACCAAAGGATAATCATCTTAGTTCATCAACTCCTTGGTGTATGGACACTGGAGCTTCTAAGCATATGACTGGAGTCTTTATTTTTTTTTCTAATTATTACCATTGTGCTTATCCAGAGTTAGTTCAGATAGCGAATGGTTCCCATTCAACTGTTAAAGGCAACGTGTACAGTGACATTAGAGTTGTCCAATGCCTTCATGTTCCATCCTTCCCAGTGAACTTATTATATGTTAGCTCTCTAACCAATGATTTAAATTATTGTGCAATGTTTTGGCCAACTCATTGTTTGCTTCAAAAGCTAAACACCAGAGCAACGATTGAGAATAGTAAAGAGCGCAACAGACTGTATTACTTGGACATGAACAATGGGATTGTTGTGCGACAGAAATGGTAGTAATAAGACCGAAGAGAATAATAAAAAATTCTATTGGGGAATTATAAACTAGGGCATCTTTCTGTTCAAATTTTGTGCAAAATGTTTCTAGAATTTTGTAATAAAAAGCAACTATTGTATGATGAATGTGAATTTACAAAACACACCCAGACTTCTTATGAGGTCCAATCCAAGTAAAGTAATCGCAATTGGTGGTTATCAATAGTTTGTTACTTTTATTGATTGCTACAGTAGGAGTACTAGGGTATGCCTTTTGCACGGGAAAGATGAGTTTTTGTTATTTTAAGGTATTTCACAGAATGGTAAAAACTCAGTTTGGGATTACATTCATGATACTCCAGTCAGATAATGGCATAGAGTACAATCGATGAGATTTTTCCATTACTTGTTTGAACAGTGTATGCTTCATCAAACCACATTTGTGGTTTGACATAGAATAAGGTTATAGAGTGTAAGAATGGTCATCTCTTAAAGGTGATATAGGACTTGTTTGATAAAGAGCTAATAAGTTCTTTTTTAACTTATTGACTCATATTTTAGCTTGTTCATTTTGTTAAAAAATACAAACCCTCTTTTATTATGGATAATTATGTAGTTATGACAAAAAATAAGGTTTGGGATGGAGAAAAATATCTAGTTATGATGTGAAAATTTATGGATGAATTTAGAAGCTTATGGATAAAGATGAGTGACTTAATGAGTCAAAGAAGTAGCCAAAATTTTTGAAGTTTTGTGGATAAGGATGAGTCAATGAAGTAGTCAAATTGTATTTGAAGTCTAGAAGATAAGAATGGGTTAATTAATGTAAAAAGTAGCCAAATTGTATTTAAAGTCCTTTAGCATGTCTATATATATGTGTTCTTGTAACCATTTATAGGTATGTGAAAAAGAGAGAGAGTACTTAAAAGAGAAGTGTTTTGAGAGTCGTAGCTCTTTGTAAGAAAGAAAGATTGAGAGAAAAATTGCAGAAGCACTTAAAGAGAAATATTTGTATCTTGTGTGTGTCCTTTTTACTCATAAACATTGTTATCAATACAAATACATATTTTGTTAAAAGTTCTTTTATTTGGAGCCCATCAAAGCTTCCAATAAGTGGTATCAGAGCTTGGTTCATTGTTCGTGAATTGGTGAAGCGATGGCCAACTTGATCCAGCCTCAAGTTCCAAAATTGACAAAGACAAATTATGGGAATTGGAGCATCCAGATAAGAGTGATGCTTGGTTTTCATGATTTATGGGATATTGTTGATGATGGATATACTGAGCTCGTAGATGCAACTGCCGAAGTAGTCTTGTCAGATGCTGAGAAAAAGACGTTGAAAGAAAATCGAAAGAAAGATAAGAAGGCATTGTTCTTTACTTTTCAAGGTGTTGATGAACCCACATTTGAAAAAATTTCAGATGCAAAGACTTCAAAAGAAGTATAGGAGATTCTGCAGAAATCTTTCCAAGGAGTCGAAAAAGCTAAAAAGGTATGTCTTCAATCACTCAGAGCTGAGTTCAAGATGCTAAAAATGCAAAGTTCAGAAAATATTGGTGATTATGTCACTTGTTTAAAAATGGTGGCTAATAAAATGAAAAGAAAAGCTGAAACTCTAGACGATGTTCAAGTAATGGAAAAGCTTTTGTGTTTGCTTACATGCAAATTTGATTTCTTTATTGTCACAATTGAAGAATCGAAAGATTTGTTAGAACTTTCAATTGATGAACTCGTTGGTTTTCTTCAAGCACATGAACAAAGAGTAAACCAGAATGATAATACTGGCGACTTGGAGAAAGTTTTGCAAAGCAAACTATCAATCGGTGAAAATCAAGCAAGCAGTAGCCAAAGACCGGACAAAGGAAGTCAAGGTGGCTACAGAGGTGGCTACCAAGTGGGATGTGATCGATGGAGCAATTGAGGCAGATGTGGACGGGGCTGACAATTTTTTGAAAGAGAAAATACAAATGAAGGAAATCAGAAATATGGTCGTGGAGGAGGTTATAGAAACAAATATCAAGGAAAATTTTAACAAAGAAGAGATAAATCTCAAGTGCAGTGTTATAAATGCAATAAATATGGTCATTTTAGTTACAAGTGCAAATTGAATCCTAAGGCACAAGAAAGAAGTCATTTTGTAGCAGCAGATGACAATAAAGATAACCTTGTTATGCTTCTCTCGTTACGAGTAAATGAGCAAAGCAATAATAATGTTTGGTATCTGGACACTGGTGCCAACAACCATATGTGTTGTCATAAAGAGTTGTTCATAAACATGGATGAGACAATTCATGGTGAAGTTAGTGATTCAACAAAGATTCCAAACAGAGGCAAAGGTAAAATCACAATTACTTTGAAAAATGGAGAAAAGAAATATATCCCTGATATCTATTATGTGCCTGCTTTGAAAAGCAACATCATCAGCCTCAGTCAACTCTTAGAAAAGAAATATGTCATATTATTGAAAAATGGGTATCTCACCATCTGGAGTAAGAAGGGAGAATTGATAATAAGAGTAAAGATGACGAAGAATTGTCTTTTCATACTTGATGTACAAAATGAGTTGATAAATTTCATGAAGTCAATCATCAAAGATGAATCCTAGTTGTGGCATTTGAGGTTCGAAAATGCAACATCCTACTACCATAAGGTATACCCGAACATCCAGGGACATTCAAGTACATATCCTATGATAATGGTATGTTAGAGCAAAAACAAATCCGACTTAGACATGGCATCAACTAATATAATTAAAAGTCATCAATGTTTAAAACCATTCCTTGCATTCATAAACAAAAGCTTACACTGTATTTTACAATCCTTATACAAGTTCAAGACAAGAAACTACAAAATACAAAATTACAACTCTCCTGATGTCAGCTAATAGACCTCTGAGCCATAACTAAGTCCAAAATGTTCCTCTAGTCCAGTTAAAGAAACTAGGTCTCCTGTCTCGTACCTGAAAAGCCACGTTGCAATTTTTATGAGTTTTGCGAACTTAATGAGTGAACCATCATTGATGATTTCACCCAAGACAAATACACAAAATCACATATTTCACAAACATTCATTCAAAACATGTATAATCCAAATATTCAAATTATCATGGCACATCATATAATCATTATGAATCAGAATAGATAGTTACAAATACAGATGCATATGAGACTCCAGATTTGTTATTATTGCTGTGACCGAGTGCCATTCATATACGGATACAAATACTAGCCCATTAGGCTCAATCAGAACAGAATTCACAAAGCATAGCTCTATGTGTCAGAGAGCAAAGCTCTACGTGCAGAATACTGAACTTACAGCTCTATCAAACTAGCTACTTTGATCACAAAGCCTTTATCTGAGCATGCATTTTATGAAATGCATCAAATACAGAACATGCCATGTATAACAGTCACATATGATGCATAGTTAGAATCTCATAGTCATCAGACCTAAGCCCGGCATTCAACTTTCGTTAAGCATACAAATATCATTCAGAATAGTCAAAGAAATCATAAACACTTCCAATACATTCCCAAATATTAAACTCCTTAGACCTCAGGAATTCACAAACAAATCACAATCAGTACAATAATTGGAAGTCAAACAAATCAAATCAATCCTAAGAAAATCATCTAGGTTGACTCACAGTACCTTCCAATATGCTATTGCCTGGATGGTCCGGCAATGTCTAACTAGTGTCCAACGTGCTCCTCTACATCATACAAAACACATTTACATATATATCACACTTTTGCACAAATGTAATTATTCCTTTATGCACATCTATGTATAGCAAATATGCACAATGCATGTTCAATGACAATCCCAGCTCTTATTGTGATTCTTGTCACCATATCATTCATATAGGAAAAAATCTCATAATTATCATTCGTACTTAGGGTTCGGACCATAATAAAACAATGTGAAACTTATTTCATAACCCAATTGATCATTCCAGATTTTTCTAATGACATGTTTTTAGGTCAACTTTGTATGATCATTCTGATAAGGTAAATGACACCATTAGGCAATACTTCCTTCTAGAAAGTTGTTCTCCATTGTATTAAGTTTATAATGACACCAAGTGCATACAATTTGATTTAGTATTCCAAAAGTTATACTCAATTTACTTTGGACTATTCTATGAACTATAACTGTACTCTGTATTGAAATTCAAGTCAAATTTTGTAATTCTTAGAGACAGAATTAAAATTTGATATCTTCAGAAAATTTGCATCCATATGTCTCTAGTTCAATTTAAATCAATAATTATTCCATTTGGATATCTACTGATCAAAATATAGTCAAAATACTGAAGTATGTTAAGTGAAATCATAACAATTATCATATTCCAGTACTCCTCAATATATTCATCTTAAATTCAACAATTAATCCATTTCAGAATATTATAATTTTTTATGGAGATGAAGAACAAGGTGTTATGAATCTATTGGTTCAAGAATCAAGTCATTTAGACATCAGGTGAAGAAGTTATAGCAAATTGAATGACAGATGTTCATAACTAAACTCTCTTTGGTATAATGTTGAAAGTCGCGATCGTGCATGTGCACGACCGTGAGATTCACCTACACCTATGAAGTCACAGTCGTGTAGAAGCACGATCGTGATTTGCGACTTTCCTCAGTGAAGTCACACGACCTTCTTCAGAGAAATCGCGATCGTGCTTCTTCACCGAATATTTCTTCTTCTTCTCCTTCCATTTTTGTCATTTTTTTTTTCAGATGTTCTTACTTCTAAAACATCTATTATGCATTTCTATACCCAATACAATCTCTAAACAAGTCAGATTCAAACTTACACTTCAAACATCAAACATCCGAAACTTCATATATTCTTTCTCTCTCTACTCTAATTTTCATCCTTTTAGTAAATTCACAATTTCACAACACTTAGTAAACTCATATTCAATTCCAGATACACTTACTGCTCATTCATTAACAAATTCAATTCATTGAAATAACCAATTTCCTACTCCTCTTTTAGCTCAACAATAACCAACAAACCAAAATCCAAAATTCAAACAAAATCATTTAAACACAGTATATCACTATTAACGCAAATTCCATTTTACTGCACTTTCTTTCTATCTTTTGTTCAATACAATCGCTTCATTTAACTCATATCAATATCAGAACCTCACCAAATTCATTTTCCTTATCTTTACACTCATTTCAGATCACCTCAAAACCACTCATAAATATTCCCTTATATCAAAAGTGAATAGAAACAGAGCATATATGTTCATCGAGTTTTCACAAACTTCTGTATCATTTTCATTTTACTCCAGTTATTAAAACTAATTCAGTACAATTCAAGCATCATCCAAAACACCATTTACAATACCCAGAAACTTAAAACATCACTTACTTATTTCAACAAAACCTCTAATAGTAACCTTTGGTGGAAGCAGTAACAAATCCCCAGTAGTGAGCTTTCGGTGGGTAAATAGAGAACAAAGAACAGGAAAGCTTACGGTGAAGAACAAGCTACAGTGTTCTTCTCCTGACTCAAAACATAACCTACGTGTCCACTTTGCATGTATTACATGTGTCATCCAAATAAATCTGTCACATGTCACCATGCATGTAAGCTATTTGTCAAATTTTAATCAGTTCACGTGCCAGACTAAAATTGGTCCAATTTCAACATTTTTTTTCCTATCCTAAAGTACCCCAAATTTTATTTTATAAATTTCCTAAAATTCACCAAAAATTTCAAAATAATAAATATTATCACCAAATAAATTTTCAACATAAATAATCCATGATTCCCATTTAAAAATCAATTCTAACCCAAAAAATGTCAATGAATAGATGCTCAATCATATTAATGTGCAAAAATCAATATTATTGTGTATGTGCATGCCATATTCAGTTTAAGCATGATATGCATTTTCTAATTTCTTAACAATTTCTCATAATACACTATTATAGCCTTAACATGGGTAACAGGATGTTACAGGTCAACTCAGTTTTACCAGCTTAAAATTATTATCAAAGTCAAAGATGGTGAACGGATTACCATAAGTTGATCAACTAAAGCAGTTGTGTGAAGCCTGCATCAAAAGAAAGCAACACAGACAACAGTTTGAAACTGGAAAATCATAGAGAACCAGAAAAGCCACTAAAGATTGTCCATACAGATATTGCTGGTCCATTTGACGTGTCATCAGCTGGAGTAAAACAGGTACTATTTAACTTTTATTTATGATTTTAGTAGAAAATGTTGGGTGTATATTTTGAAAGAAAAATCAGAGGCTCTTGATAAATAAAGTGGACATTATCTGAAGATACTCGGATCTGATAGAGGAGGCGAGTACACCTCAAAATTGTTTGAGAATTTCTGTAAGAAGCATGGAGTCATTCATCAGCTGATAGGAAGATATACACCACAACAAAATGGTGTAGCTGAAAGAAAGAATCGTACAATTCTTGATATGGAAAGGAGCATGTTGAAGGAAAAGCATTTACTAAAGATTTTGTGGGCCGAAGCTGTTGTATGTGCAATTTATTTGCTGAATCGTTGTCCAACTAAAAGCGTCAGATTTATGACAACTAATGAAGCGTGGAGCAGAAGCAAACTAGGTGTTGGATATCTCAGAATTTTTGGGTGCATTGCATATGCCCATACTCCTGACCAAAAAAGAAAGAAGTTGGATGATAAAGGGGAGAAATGCATTTTCATTGGCTACAACAACAAGAGTAAAGCATATAAATTGTACAACCCCTTAACCAATAAAGTGATCATCTCAAGAGATGTTTAGTTTGATGAAGCAGGCTACTACAGATGGAGCAAAGAAAAAAAGATCATCGAAGGAATGTTTTTTAATGATAAAGATGACGATAACCTGGATTTACAAGAACAACAAGATGACCATTCTCCTCTACAAAGTCCACCAATAACACCTGCATCGACATCGTCAATGCCAAGTAGTAGAAGTAGCAGCAGCAATTTAGTGGGAGCACCAATTAAAACAAGAAATCTTAGTGATCTTTATGATGCTACTGAACTAATAGAAACATTTGACTATTCGTTGTTTTGTTTAATGGCTGCATGTGATCTGGTGACATACGAAGAAGTCGCTGGAGAAAAAAAGTGGGAAAAAGCAACAGATGAAGAAATTGGTGCCATCCAAAGAAATGATACATGGGAACTGGTCATTCTTCCAAAAGGACATAAACCAATCGGAGTCAAGTGGGTATATAAGACAAAAACCAATCAAGAAGGAAAGGTAGAAAAATATAAGGCAAGAATAGTCGTGAAAGGCTATAAACAGAAATATGGAATTGATTATGAAGAAGTATTTACCCCAGTTACAAGAATTGATACAATCAGACTTCTCATAGCACTTGCAGCACAAAACAAATGGAAGATTTACCAGATAGATGTCAAGTCAGCTTTTCTGAATGGCTACTTAGAAGAAAAAGGTTATATTGAACAACCACCTGGATATGTTAAGAAAGGTCAGGAAGACAAAGTCTACTAACTGAAGAAAGCTCTTTATGGATTGAAGCAAGTTCCGAGGGCTTGGAATACAAGAATAGATGAGTACTTTCAAAAGAACGGATTTGTAAAAAGCCCGTATAAGCATGCATTGTATACGAAGGAAAATAAACAAGGAGATATCATGATTGTGTGCTTATATGTGGACGACATTATTTTCACAAGAAATAATCCAGGCATGTTTGATGACTTCAAGAAAGCCATAAGCAAAGACTTTGAGATGACTGATATTGGTGCAATGTCCTATTTCCTTGGAGTCAAAGTGAAACAAACAGGAGAAGGAATTTTCATTTCTTAAGTGAAGTATGCAGATGAAGTCTTAAAGAGGTTCAAAATGAAAGATTGCAAACCAATAGCCACACCTGCCGAAGCAAGCATAAAGTTAAGAATTGATTCATACAGAAAATCTATAGATCCAATATTATTCAAGAGTTTAGATGGGAGTTTGAGGTATCTGACCTAAACAAGACCAGATATTATGTATACAGTTGGGCTAGTCAGTAGATATATGGAGAAGCCCAAACAAAATCACTTTGATGCAACAAAAACAATTTTGAGATATATCAAAGGTACAATTGACCAAGGTTTATTTTATACACATTCTCAAAATTCAAAATTAATTGGTTATTTAGATAGTGATTATCATGGAGATGTGGATGATAGAAAAAGTACTTCTAGTTATGCCTTTCATATTGGGTCAGCATATTTTCATGGTCATCAAAGAACCAACAAATGGATGCCCTTTCAACATGTGAGACTGAGTATTTAGCTACAACAACAAGTTCATGTCAAGCAATGTGGTTGAGATATATTTTAAGTGAGTTGGATCATGCACAAGAAGGCCCGATAAGAATATATGTTGACAACAAGTCTGTCATATCACTTTGAAAAAATCCAGTGGCACACAGTTGAAGCAAATATATAAAATTTCATTTTATTCGGGAGCAGGTGAAAAACAAAATTGTAGAATTGGTGTGTTGGGACCCGCCTCCGGAGCCCAACTCTCGACCCGAAAACGA
Source organism: Erythroxylum rufum (assembly GCA_027478365.1). Lineage (NCBI taxonomy): Eukaryota > Viridiplantae > Streptophyta > Magnoliopsida > Malpighiales > Erythroxylaceae > Erythroxylum > Erythroxylum rufum. The sequence goes on from JANIHZ010136901.1 coordinate 11,244, forward strand.
TTCATAGCTTAACTAATATCGTTTCTTCCTTTTTTTTTCTCTTACACATCATTCGAAGTCATTTCAATTTCCCATTTAATAACTCATGTATTTCATAACTTCAATTACAACCATCAATTGCTCAATCTGTAATT
>JANIHZ010136914.1:0-11376 GCA_027478365.1 Erythroxylum rufum
TATTAAGTTAGTGACTAGCTTTTGAATAGCTTTAACAGCATATCAAACATTGAGCATCTCATGTATTTGTATCTTGTGCTTAATTCATGATGGATATGTTGATATGTAATTAAAGCTATGCATGAACATTTATTATGATTGGAAATGAGAATGAGAACTCTAGCATTCTCTTTTGTGTATGTTGGTGTTGGTTTGCGAATTGTGTATGACTTTGCGTATGACTTTGCGAATTGTGTATGAATTGTGTATGTGCATATTTATTCATTGATGAGCTTGCTGTTGGGTTGTGCTTGGGAATAACATGTTGGATGTGGAGGTTGGAAATTGTGAGTTATTGAAGTTGAGTGCAGATGCTGCAAATTTCTGGGTTGATGTGTTCATAGGGTTAGTCTTGTGTATGCTGAGCGGAATTCTGGGCTGATGTGGATTGAATGAGATCGAGTAGCCTTTTTGAGAGTTGTAGAGGAGCTGCATAGCTTTCCAATGATGTATAATGTGCTATTTTTGGATGTGGTAGTGGGAAGATGTGAGTTGATGAAGTTTGGTGCAGGTGTTGTCCAATTGGTCAATTTCGAACAGAAACCTTTGAGTCAATTTTTGACCATTATAGAGTTAGATATTGTTCTTAGGATCTTCATAGAAGCTGTAGATCTGTCTTTTATCTTTCCATAGACACTAAGCTTGTAAATTTTGGAGTTCTGGGTCAAAAGTTATAATGTTTCCAAGTTTTGGTAATGTTTATGAAGAGCTTGTCGATCGGTCACCTTGGAGTGAATTTTTGACCCCCTTAGAGACCGAACTTGTTGTTGAGTCCTTCGTGAAAATGGTAGAGCTGTCTTTTACCTTTCCATTGATACCGAGTTTGTAAATTTGGAGTTCTGAGTCAAAAGTTATGAAGGTTAGAAGTTAGGAGGTTGGATCGGCTTTTCTCCTGATCCGACCTCTCTCCATTCTTTTGGCCATAACTTTTTCGTCCGACCTCCGATCGACCCGATTTTTGAAGCATTGGATTCCTAAGACATTTTTCTATCTCTCCATATCTTATTGATTGGTCTTGTTATTAAATTGAAAAGGATGGATTGAATCAAAGTGTGACGATCGGTTGAAAAAGTCTGAACATGCTTCAGTATTTTCGTGATATCTCGGTCTGTAGAAATCCGAATGAGGTGATTCTTGTTTCAAATTAAACTAGAGACTCGGGTTTTAACTCATCTGAAGGAATAAAGTTTTAATTGGAACCCTAAGATTTTCAATTTTTGGAACGATGTTGGTGATAGTTTTCAGTCTCGGTTTTACTAGAGCAGAAATTGTTTTGGGCTATAACTTCTCCATTTCTTAACCAAATTGAGCGTTTTTGGTGGCGTTAGAATCGTAAGTCAATGAGGAAAAAATGTTTTGAAGAATCCAGTCAAAAATTTCAAGTGGAAGTTCTCCAAATTTTGATCAGTAAGTTACCGGTTTTGAGTCCTCCATGCTTTTTGCTTCCGAATGTTGGACTTCGGAGACGGGGTCCAACAATGATTGTGTGAAAGAAGTTAAAGAGGAAGTTATTGAAGTGCATAGGGATGAGAGTGTGAGTGAAGAGGAATTGTGTGAGGATGGTAAACAAGAGAAGTTAGAGAGAACAGATGCACCCACAATACCCTCCATTGTAAAGCCACCCACTGTAAAACTAAAACCCTTACCTTCCCACCTGATCAGATACACATTTCTAAGTAAGGACCACACCCTACCCATCATCATTTCCAACCAATTGACTTTTGAGCAAGAATAGAAAGTGGTAGAGATCATTAAGAAGAGGATGAAAGTCATGGGATGGCAAATTTCTAATATTAGGGAGATTAGCCCCAATGTGGTGATGAATAGGACCTTAAAGAAGGATGCAAGACAGTCAGAGAGAGGCAAAGAAGGTTAAATCCAAATATATAAGATGTTATGAAGAAGGAAGTGGTGAAAATTTTAGATGCAGGTATTATATACCCAATTTTAGATAGCGAGTGGGTGAGTTCGATGTAATGTGTGCCTAAGAAAGGAGGCATGACAGTGATGGAAAATGAAAATGTAACGCCCCAACATATACCCTAGAAGTATTATAGCATGTCTACGGTGTATTAAAAAGTGAACATATTAAGTACATCTAAGTATAGTAAGAGACATAATGGTACTTAATGTAAAAGACAAGGGTAAATGGATAATTTGTTCGCTTCGGCATGGACATAAATACTTAGACGTGAAATATATGTGGAATTTTTTTATATGTTTGCTTAGATTTATGAATGTGATGTGAGGGAATTCAAAAAAGAAGTATTCCATAAGTATATGGGATGTTTTTGGTTAAATTGGATGTATTTTTAGTTTCTCTTGCATGATAAGATCGAAGTTAGTTAATTTGGAATGTGTAATTCGTTGAATGGATAGGTTCTACTGAACAGGCTTCTGTAATTTGGTCATATCTTGGCCTGTAGACCTCCAAATTGGATAATTTCAATTAGATATTAAACTCGAGACATAGTTCTAAAACTTTTATTAAGGAACTAAAATCTAATTCTATATCTTTTAAATCCTATTTTGAAATTAAGTTATGACTATTGTCTTTATTTTCGAATAGCCTGTAGTTTTTGGGATATAACTTCGATATAATTAACCAAATTGCATGAAATTTATGCCATTAGAAACTTAATACGTAGGGTAATGAAATAAATTGATAAGATTATAGGTTAATATAGGAATTAAAGGAAGAAGAAAGATCAATATGCAATTTTCCTAAAGTCAACTCATGGACCAATAAGATTAAAGCATGTGTGTTCAATAGAATTATAACACAAGGTTCAATAGAATTTAATGTATGGTCCAATATAATTTTAACGTATGGTCCAATAGAATTGTAACACGTAGTCTATGGGGATTATAACACATGGTCTAATAGGATTGTGACATATAGTCCAATGGAATTGAAACGTGTCTAAGGCTAAAAAATTCGTGAAAAGGAAAATGGAGAGGGAAGATGGACAAAACTTTGATGGCTTAACTTCATATTTTTCTCCTCTCCATTTCACCTTCTTCATCCCATCATTTTTCACTTAGTAATTTAAACAAAACCAAAGAGGAAGGGAAGAAAAAGCATTAGAAGAACAACTTTGCCAATTTTAAGGTTTGGGACTTCACTTAGTTGATGTCTGTATTTGTGTATGTTTGAATGGACATAAAGATTCATTTGGATATTGGAATGGTTTCTGGGATGATGCTTTAGTATTATCTTGCATATAATTGGTTGAATATGACAAGAGAGTATTGTGTAATTGTAACATTGTTTGGGTCATAACTCAACCTAAAAATTTCTAAATTGAGTGATTTTAGTTGCACATGAAGCCTAAGATATAGAACTAAAAATCTCTAGAAGAGACTCTGACTTAACTATGACTATTTGACGTTGGAACTTAGGATAGAAAATGGTTACCTGATGTTGTCCCTATTTTGAAGTAACGTCTGATATTTGGTCTATAGCTTATGTGTTAGAAGTCTAAATGTCCTTATCTTTGGTGTTTTGGAAAATAAAGACACAGATGGACAAATGTCTAGAAGACCACGGATTCCAATTCTAACTTTTTATATATGCATATTAAGGAACAAGTGGAGTCTGTCAAGTAATTTGCTTCTGGACTGATTGTTTGTCTATTTTTAGACCCACCATGAGCTTAGCCCAAATTGCACTATTTTGTTTGTTTTTATTTTTTATTTCTGATTTTTATCGAATTTTGTCCAAAACTTTTTGAATGTATATGAAACCTTTCAAACACTTAAAAAATTAATAAAATAGGACTTATCATGTGTGAATTGGGTGATTAAACATTGAAACTTAATATTGAACATAATGCATGCTAAAAAAAACTTACATGTACATAAATGATTTGTTTGCATATTTATTGCTCATATATGTGTAGTATGATTATAAAAGTGTGATTTTGACACCTTTCTAATGGTGATAATCCCTTTCTAATGGTGATAATTTATGACTTGCATGTATGAACACAAACACATATTTTTATGACTTGAAATGTATATCATATAACTTGTCAGTATATGAATTGTGAAATTGACAAATGGTTAAAGGAAATATTACAGTGTCTACTTTATAATCTTAGTGGTGGATAGATGGGCATGCCTATAGGGTTATAGTGCTGCTACTACAGTTTAACACTACCGGTGTCCACAGTTTGATACCTTCAAGTATCCACAGTTTGATACCTTCAGGTATCCACAATTTGATATCTTAGGATATCCACAACACCCGTTATATACACCCACAGAAAGTGTGCAGGCTTAATATAGAAAGGAAACTTAATAGTTACAAATAAGAAATACAATATGACAACATGAATAATTGGTATCGATGAGCATTTGTATAGGTTATAATGATGAATTGTAATGATGTGCAATTATATTGATAATTTGTATCAATGAGTATTGAATATTAATATTTGGCTTATAAATGTTCATTTTCGATATATGGATATGTTAGAGCATATTTGCATTATGTACTTTGCTTAAGTATGCCATCATTGTTTTCATGAGCATTGAATATCAATGTTTAGTTCATGAATGTAAATTTATCGTATATGATTTGTGATATTTTTGAATGTGTGTGCTTAAAAAATGCCTGTTGTGAGTGGTCATCTAAAGTAATTGTTTTCCCTACTAAGTTTTCAAGCTTAGCACGGGTATTAATCCTTGTAGGTCCAAGTCACAGGAGTGAGGTACAAGGAACATCTACAACGACCAAGGTCAACAGTTAAAGAGAAAGTACTCTTGGAATGTCTTTTTAGTTATAGATGATTGCACATGTAATAAAAAAGGAAATTATATGTTTTCTTTTGGATTACAATGTAAATGTAAAGATGTATTACTTCTCTTAAATGATAATGTTAAGCATTGGAGAGTTTAGTAATATGTATATGTATAGCATTGAATAGAATTGTATACCTTGAATGCGTGTACAGGAATTTCGTTACTATGTGTATGGATGATTGTATGTTCTGTATAAGGGGTGTTACAGAAAAAGGCAAAAGGATTTCCACTAGGACCATAACAAGTTAGAGAGCATGCATTGACTATAGGACGCTCAATTTGGCCACTAAGAAATACCATTTCACTTTACCTTTTGTCGACCAAAAGATTGAGAGGGTGATTGACCATTCTTTTTATTATTTAATTGATGGATATTCAGGGTACAATCGGGAATTCATATACCCACAGGATGAAAAGAAGACTACTTTCACTTATCCTTATGGGATTTTTGCTTACAAGAGGATTCCTTTTGGTCTATGTAATGCACCAGCCACATTCCAAAGGTGCAAGATAGCTATCTTTGCAGATATGAATGAAGACTTATGAAGATATTTATGGATGACTTCTCTATTTTTGGAGACTCTTTTGATCATTGCTTGTTTAATTTGGATAAAGTGTTACAAAGATGCGACCAGTCTCATTTATTCTTCAATTGGGAGAAGTGTCATTTTATGGTCTAAGAAGGAGTTGTTTTGGGTCATAAGATCTAATGCAGGAGGATTGAGGTAGATCAAGCTAAGACTGAAGTGATTGAAAAGCTCCCCCCTCCTACCAACATCAAAGGCATCCGAGCATTTCTTGGTCATGCAGGGTTCTAAAGATGGTTCATCAAGGATTTTTCTCTTGTTGCTAGACTCTTAACTCAATTGTTAGTTAAAGATGTGTCTTTTGTGTTTGATGATGATTATTTAGATACTTTTAACAAGTTAAAGAAGGGACTTACAATAACACCTATTTTGATGTCACCAAATTGGTCACTTCCTTTCGAGAGCATATATGATGCAAGCGACCATGGTATTGGTTGTGTACTCGGACAGAAAAGGAGAAGAGGCTACATGTAATTTACTACACCAGCAAGACTTTGGCAGGAGCATAAATGAACTACACCACTACTATGAAGGAGTTGTTTGTAGTGGTATTTGCATGTGAAAATTTTCGTTATTACCTTTTGGGCTCACAAGTTATTGTTTTTATAGATCATGCGATGTTGCGTTATCTCTTTGCAAAGAAGGATGCCAAGGTTAGGCTCATCCAATGGGTGCTTCTACTATAAGAATTCAACATTGAGATTAAGTACAAGAAATGAGCAGAAAATGTTGTAGCGAACCATCTATCGAAACTTGAAGGGGTACAAAATAAAGAGGAAGAAAATTGAAGAGCTTTTTCCTAACGAGGCCTTAATGATGGTAGAAAATCCTTTTCTTCCTTAGTTTTGAGATATTGCCAATTATCTCTCAGGTGGTATTCTTCCTCCAAATCTCATGCGTCAACAAAGGAAGTGTTTCTTATTTCAGTGTTCTCGCTATATTTGGAATGAACCTATGTTATATAAAATATGTGCTAAAAGTTTGATTCACAGGTATGTCCCTAAAGATCAAATGCCTGAAGTTTTGACTCAGTGTCATGGTTCAGTTTATGCAGGACAATATGGAGCGAACAAGACGACTGCTTTCATTTTGGAGTATGGATTCTACTGGCCAAGCTTGTTCAAGGATGCTTGAGATTTTTTATTGCATTGTGATAGGTGCCAAAGAGTGGGCAATATTTCGAAGAGAGATGAGATGTCACTTTCAAAAATCGTGGAAGTAGAGATATTTGATGTGTGGAGTTAGGATTCATGAGACCATTCCAATCTTCCATAAGTAACTCTTATTTATTTGTTGGAGTTGATTATGTGTCTAGGTGGGACGAAGCAATAGCTACTCCAACAAATGATGGCAAGGTGGTGCAACGGTTCATCAAGAAGATCTGTACTAGATTTGGGGTGCCTATAATTATCATAAGTGATAGAGGGAGTCACTTTTGCAACAAACCCTTTGAGTTTCATCATAAAGTGGTAACCCCTTACCACTTATAAACGAGTGACCAAGTGGAGGTGGTGAATAGAGAGTTGAAGAAGATTTTGGAGAAGGTAGCGAACACTTCAAGAAAAAATTAGGCTTTGAAGCTGGATGATACATTGGGGGCTTACAGGATGACTTTCAAAACTCCCGTAAGTACGACACCATATCCACTTGTATATAGTAAGACTTTCTTTTTACGATTGGAGTTAGAGCATAGAGCGTACTGGGAAATTAGAAAATCGAACATGAATTGGAAGCTAGCAGGCGAAAAGAGATTGTTACAATTTGATGAATTGAAGGAGTTAAAGTATGATGCATATGAAAATGCCAAGTTTTACAAGGAAAGGGATAAGAAATGACATGATGCCCACATCAAGAAGCAGGAATTCAAGAGTGGGGACTTAATGCTTTTGTTCAATTCACGACTTCAGTTATTTCCCGAAAAGCTCAAGTCAAGATAGAGTGGCCCCTTCAAGGTTATTCAAGTATTTCCCTATGGAGCTTTGAAGTTGAAAAATGATATGGGTGAAACTTTTAAGGTTAATGCGCATAGGTGCAAGCTCTACTTTAGAGGGTCATTCTCATAAGAAAGGGAAGCACTTTCTTTCCTTTTACTCAATCTTTCATGATTGCATATGAAATGGTCAAGCTAAAGACCTTAACTTAGCATGCTTGTCTTTGTGTTAGTGTGCTTTTTCTTTGGTTTGATAGTGTTTAGTTTGGTTTTGATTGGGTTTAACTTGTTTCGCCCTCTTATTGTTTAGGTGCTAAATGATGTGTTTTGAGGTTACTTGAAGGTTTGTTATACATGTTCGGTGTTAGGTAGTTTTGAATTTTGCTGTTGGATTAGTTTAAATTCAATAAATATCCTGAAAGGATGGAGGATTATATGGATTAGGGAATCTATGAAAGTGAGCCATAAGGTATATGGTGAAAATAATGTGTTAAGGAAGGATCATGGAGATAAAATGAGGAGAAAAGACAAAAAGTCAACGAAGTACAGTAATGGCCACGACTACGATCGTGGCCGTCATCAGCAAATGCCATGATCGTGTCCTAGCAGGCCACAATCGTGGCCTACAACAGATTAAATCTGTCCCACGCGATTTTGAGTTTAATTTTTTACCATTTTACCCTTGCTTCACATATATATTCATTTCTAACCTCATTGTTTTTCATTCACTTTCATTTTAACTTTATTTCTCTAAGTTTAGAACCTCCAAACTTTCTTCCTTCTCTTTAACCAACCTTCAAACTTACACCCTCTTCCAACTTCCGCCTACTTGCAGTCCATTATGCTGCACATTAAGCAATTAAAGAAGCGTAACCAATCATCGGGAAGAAATCAAGTATTGAGCCGCAGGTGACGGAACAGAGTGACGAATTTTAGAGCACCCTTTCCAATCTACTCAGAGGAGGAAGGTATTCGATTCCAATCCCTTAGTGTGAAGCAGGTAGTAGTCCTAAAATACTTCGATTTTGCTACGCTAGATAGGCTAGAATTGTGATATAGGGTCGAGAATTTAGCAGAAAGAATTCAGCGGAGCTAATTTATACACTTCCAATATTCTGTCTACTAGGAGCTTAACCAAGAATTCTTTACTTCCTTTCAGTTCGAAACCAGTAAACCTAAGGAAATGTGGTTTAGGTTGCGGGAACAACCTTATGAGTTGAACCTTGAAATTATGTGTGATATTTGTGGTTTCCCTGAATCTTCCATTGTGGATCAGTATGATGACTTTCGTGCTTCACGCTATTGGAATGAGCTCATTGGGTTGAAGCAGGTCGACCCCAAAAATGCCCACAATATCATTATAAAAAGCCATAAGAACTTGTTGTTACATAAATTCATGTGTCAAATGGTATTTGACAGATTAGAAACCAACAAGTGCTAAACGAAGGAACTTTTTATGTTATAGTGCAAAAAAAACATCTCAGTGTGCACCTTCACACATGTTATGAATGCTATTGTTGTGACTCTACGTAAGAGGAGCAACAATTTGGGTATGGGTTACTTGGATCCCGCCATTGTTGAGTACTACGGTGTGGATTGTAGTGGTTTAACCATCCATCGCCCTGATTTTCTAAATCACCATCCCTTGTGACGTGCTGAAATCCTAAAGTCCCATAACATAAAACTCCGAGACATCAGCCAAAAATCTCGTGTGAAGACCAAGGCCAGTTCTAGTGTAATGCCACCTTAATAGCCAGAAGAGGACTTGCCTAGCGAGGAGTTCAAAGAGAAAGAAGAAACAGAAGAACGTAGTTAGAAGAAGGTGTTCGATGCAATGTCCACCAACACCCAAACACTTACAGACACACTTGCGGAAAATTTTAGGATAATGAAGGAGATGGCCCGCACACAACGAGTTTAGAGTTGGGATATACGCTGGATTCATCAGTACTTCGAAGCTCAAGATGTACAACTGCTGCCTCCGACACCATCCCCGCCTCAATCACCATGAGTTCATGTTTTAACCCATTTAGTTCCTCCAGTTGTTTTTGCTTTTCATATATTGTGTTTGATTTCCCCCTTTCGTGTGTTTGTATGTTTCCTTCTCACATTAAGGACAATGTGTTGTTCAAGTGTGGGGAGGGTTGTGTTTTTTCCTTTGAGTGTAAATTTTGCATATTGTTATATTAGTGTGTTTAGATTGCATATTGTGAATTGTGTGAATGTATCGATGGCTTAGATGTAACGAAATTGATTTAATTTTGAACGTAATCTATTTGATTGTGAAGAATCATTAGCTTGCAAAATTAGTGATCTGGGTTATTCTGCTAAAATATACAAGTTAATTAGGATTCAGTGTTCACACTCAAAGGAAAATGATTATGTTAATTAATCACACTAAATCCTTAATATTAGAAGGAGACATAAAAACACACAAAAGGGAGAAATTGTTGGGACTCGATTTGAGAACCGGACCCCAATCAGAAAACGGACGGAAAATTGAAAATGAAAAGCCAAAGAATCTGAAAACATGAATTGGATGTGAAACGGAACATAAGGCAAAGTCGAAGCAAGAAAATGGTTCAAAAGAAAAGAAACTAATGTCCGACATCCGGGAACTAAAACTTTTTGACAAAAACAAAAGGGTCGCACTGCGTTGGAAACCCTAAGACTAAACCAATCTGAATCGGTATAATTTTTTTTCACTCTTATTTAATTCATCTTTAAACAAAACAACTTAGATCTATACAATTTCCCTTTTTGGAAATTCATCCTCATTCAAAACTCAATTCGTAAAAATCATCTTATACATTCATACATATCTCTTAACTCATCAATCTAATCAAATTCTTATTATTTCATTTACCATAATCTCTCACACATGATTAAAATACAACCAGCCCCGCCCAATTTAACAAAAATTGGGCAGCATAACGGCTGTATTTTGCAAAACCCAAAAATCTACAAAGGTACAAACACACTTCTATAATGACATCCAACCATAACAACCATCATCGAACCTCCTGTCTGGAATCCCAGCATAAGCAAACACAATTCTAAACCTAAAACACTTCAAAAATTTTCAGTTCAGCCAACACAATCAATCTCATTTTCCATATCTCAATTCATAGTCATATTCATATCTCCATACATATACAAACCCCATTCATATCCAATCATATTCGTACATCATATGAAATTCCCATTCATCTTAATTCAATAAACAAATTCTCAATTCAATTCAAACACAACCTAAACATATTCAATCCCATAATCATACACAAATATATAACTCAAATCCATACATAAATTCATAATCCAAGTTCTTATACAAATTCATAAATCATTTACATTATCCCAAACTAAATGCATCCCTAAATAAATAGTGGCATTTTCCGGCCACAAATACAACATCAATTTTCATAACTCAAAATACAAAGATACAACAATCTCCACAATACACAACATAAGCTTTACAATCCCACTTAACATAAGTACGAACAGACGAAAATCTTGCCTTCCTTTCATCCGACCTCCTGCTCATTTCCTGGAGATGGGGATGAAAGGGGGGTTGAGCTCGACTGCTCAGTGGATAACACATTTATAAATTGAAAAATAAGCAAAAATCATTTTTCACAAACTTTTGCCAAAAGGCTTATTTTTCAAACTTTGCAACTTTTCAAACATTTTCCTCAAACCTTTCAATTTTTCAAACTTTTTAACTTTTCAACCTTTCAAACATTTTCCTCAAATCTTTCAATTTTTCAAACTATTCATAATAAATTTCTATAATTTCATGGTTGAAAACTCATTTTCTCATTTCTCAAAATTCTCAAAAGTTTTCACAAATCATAAACAATGTCGCAACCATGAATGCATCACATTTCAAAATGCATCGCAACTATAAACAAAATCAAAATCACATAACACATCAAACGGTTTGGGTCGGTCCAAAACGGAACGTACTGCACATTCCCGCATAGCGGTCCTGTGCAGCCGTGAACAGAACGTACT
>JANIHZ010137032.1:0-11363 GCA_027478365.1 Erythroxylum rufum
CATATTTTATATGTGATCCTTTGATCAATTTTGGACAAAGAGGGTTAATGTTTTGTATTTAATGCTTTTGTTGTACATTTGTTTAATGCAAAACATAATGGTACAACTTTCTTGTCATGTGGTTTGTATAGAATGTGTTTTTACCCCAAATTAGATATATGCTTCTTCATATCTTGCTAAACAAGTTATGAAATGAAGGACCCTGATGAATGAGAAGTCATACATGGTGTGACATAACATTTTAAGCCACATTTTCAAAGCTAGGGTTGAGAGATTGATCAAAGAAAGCATTTCTCATTTCTAGATTATAATGATTTGGGAACATGAGCTGACTATTGTAGGGTAAGTTAACTAATAAGGTTATTGAGATCACTCATGCTTCTGACTTACTAATACATAAAAATATCGGTATACCTTATACAGTTGCATTGTGCAATTATAAATGTATTCTGACATTTATTGATGATTATTCCCATCACAGTTATGTGTTCTTGCTTAAAGACTGAAAGTTGAGAACCAATTAGGAAAATTCATCAAGATAGTCAGATTTGACTGCGGAGGAGAATATCATGGAAAACATGGTGTTTTAGGACTTTAAAAGGTCCGTTTGCTAGATATTTGGAATCAGTTGAAATAGTGACTTAATTCACTATGCCAAGTAGTTCTAAGCAAAATGGTGTGTTACCGAAAGTTATAACTGCATCCTAAAAGACTTAAAGAAATCAATGCAGAACAGGGCTAATTTACCTAATTATCTAAAAGCTTAAAAACCTATCCTTGCACACATTCATGTATGGGCCTGCCCTACTGAGGTAGTATAATCCTTATAAAGAAAGATTGTATGCTCGTTCATTCATTACTATTTAGTAAGATATCTTGACCACTTTAAGGCTACGACTTTTACTATAGAGAAGGAGGGACCAAAATAGTAGAATCACAAATAACTAAGTTTCTGGAATACGATATCTATGATGATAGTGGGCTCATTGACCTTTTGGATGATAGCAGGATGGATACTACAGTTATCATGTACCCGTTGCTCATACATTTAGATCCTATAGAAATAGAGGTTCCTGGGGGTACAAGATCTAATACAGTTAAGTAAATCAACTGGAGTGAGACGACTTGCTATCCCATCTGATAACATAGTCTATCAGGTGTACAGGACTATGATATTAGACATGTTACGGATCTAGTTACTTTTACAGAAGATGTTTCTAGACCTAATGTGGATGTGTGGTAGGATGCGATGAATGACGAGATGCAAGCCATAAAGCATAGTAAGGTTTGAAAGCTAGTTGATTTGCATTAGTACTGCAAACACGTCAGTTGTAATTGAAGTTTTAAGACCTAAAGGATTTCAGGATAAAGTTCGGCGGTTTATAGGCTCGCTCAGTTGCCTAATAGTTCACTTAGAGAGAAAGGCTGACTTTATGTTACCTATTCTATGGTATTCTCGTAACATACATTTTGAGTGATTAAGGCAATTGTAGCTCATGATGATATAGAGTTACATCAGATGGCTGTCAAAACTGCTTTCCTGAATAAAGACCTTTATGAAGAGGTCTATATGGTACAACCTGAAGGATTTCAGGATCCAGATGGAACTGATATGGTTTGTGCACTATGCAGATCAATATACAGTTTATATCAAACCTCTTAAAAGTGATACCTTACATTTGATCAGGTTTTGCCTCTTTCGGCTTCATGGAAAATAAAGTTAAAAAGATGCTTGTATTATAAGGTCAATGGGAGCAAAGTTATCTTCCTATTACTATATGTGGATGATATATTACTCACGTCAAATCACTTGACCATGTTGTAAGAGGTTAAACAACTTTTGGTCAAGAACTTTTACTTGACGAACCTTGGTGTAGCATCTTATGTCCTAGGTATTCAAATTCACTAGAACTGATCTCAACACTCATCAGGCCTCTTATAGAATGCATACATTGAGTATGTGTTATAAAGGTTTAATACGATTAACAATAAACCTGTCGTAGCACCTGTCTCTCATAGTGAGAGATAATCTTTGGTATAATATTCAAAGAATAAAGTAAAGAGAGAGGTTATCAGAAATGTTCCATATTCTAGTACGGTTGATAGCTTGATGTATGCTCAACTATGTACTAGGCAGGACATTGCATTCATCATTTAACTGTTTGGTCAATATATGGGTTAATCCAAGTGTAGACCATTGAAATGCAGTCAAGTGAGTGTTGAGATATTAAAGGGAATCAAGGATATTGTATGTTGAGATAAAGAAAAGTCAATAGACTAAGCCTTGTAGGGAATTCAATATAAAGGTTATGAGATATTGTATGTTGACATAAAGAAAAGTCAATAGACTAAGCCTCGTAGGGAATTCAGATTCAGATTTTAGCTATGTGTCTAGATAATTGAAAGTCCACTTAAGGTTACAGTTTTAAGTTTGCAGATGGTACAATGTCGTAGAAGTGTGTCAAGAACATACAGGTAACTTCCTCAACTATGCATGCAGAGTGCATGCTATAGAGCTGCTTCACAGACTGTTTAGCTCAGAAACTTGATTTCTGAGTTCTCTGTGGTTGATTCAGTGGCTAGACCCATTTGATTATACCGTGGTAATCTTCTTGCCATGTTGTTTAATAACAACAAAGAATATCATAAGGTCTTAGCATTTAAAGGTCAATTATTTGGTCGTGAATGTGTTGATACAAAAGGTAACATTAAGGTTTGGAGCATTTAAAGACTGAGGAACTGTAAGTCGATCCTTTAACTAAAGGACTTCGCCCACTTATGTTTGTGACACAAGTATACAATATAAGTGTTTTGACGTCCTTAGACACTGTTATTAGCGGATCATTATGTTTGCTCCATGTACATTTATACATTTTGATGTATTATGACAGTATGATAGTTCATAAACAAAGATGAGTATCGTTTATCCTTGTAATACGTGCTATCAAACATTGTCATAATACGTATGAAAGTCTTAAGATTTCTGGATCTTAAGTTTTAAAGGTTATTGGGCATATATACAGATTGAACTTATGCCTATGTCATTTAGACGCATACAGTTTTAGTACAGGTATCTATGAATTTGACATGACATAGGGGGATATAAGTTTTTAATCCCATAAAGGTTCTCTAATGTAGTTTAGCATTTAGTTGGAGAATATAAAGGTTTTCTCTAATGCAGTTTAGCATTTGGTGGTAGGAAACAAGTTTTCCCTAATGCTGTTTAGCATTCAGTGTGACAAAACAGGATTTCTCTAATGCAGTTTAGAGTAAAGTTGGAGAAATCGAGACCTACAAACGAAGCTGATATAATTTAGATCATAAATGTATCATCCTAGTTTGTCACACTCCATTTTTCCATTCATGTTAGTGAGGTATTAGATATACGTGATTGTATTGAATCTGTGTCGCACATGACACATGCATTTGATACTTTTCGATATCGAAAGCCTTGCAAGAAAGAATGATGGACTTTTGTTATCTTTGAATCAAATGTTTTTAAACCTAGTCAACTAATTCAGTAGCGTGGCTTAACCGAGTTTTTAAACTAGAGTCAAAACTGTAATTAATGCTTGTCTAAAGGGGAGAATGTTGGACAATTTTGTCATTTCCTATAAAGTTGGACAATTATTAATTGCCTTTTTTGGTTTGTCTATAAGTTATCGGTTAAGTTATGTAATTTGATCCAGATAAAGATAATAAAGTGACCCAATAAATGATTTAAACTAATGGGTCAAAGTTCAAGTGAAAAATTGATTACTTTTAGTGTGGACTTGATCCATATCAACCTTATGATGGGGAAGTTCGATATAGAAGTTATATATAAAGGTTAAGGTCTCTTACAGTTACTCATATGAATCATAAGCATAAGGATTATTTGACCCGTTAAGAAAGCTTACGTTTTGAGAAAACTATAGAAAGACCTAAACCTCGTGTCAGTAAACATTTTTTATAAAGTTCCTAGGAGATTTGTGATAGTTTGGAGCTTGAAAACGACATCGAAATCAAAGATGGAACTGAAATTAGGTATTCCGCATTACTTTTATTTTTATTCCTTTCATGTACGATCTTGGGTACGTAATAAGGCCTGTACTACGTATTACATATGTATCATTCATGAGTTTGAGGATAAAATAAATAAATAATGTAATACATGTTATCGCTTGTTGAATTACATTTATAAAAAGGTTTTATCACTTGATTTTAAAAAGTTAAAAAGCTTATTTTGATATAAAAAGTGAAAAAATAAATTTTGAATGAGATTTTAATTGAAATTTAGCTTAAATTAATAGATATCATGTTGAATTATTATCAAGAGTTTTTCTTTTTCACTAAGTTACATAATAAAATTCTTATCACAAATTTGATTTCTAGCCATAATGATTCAATTAACGGTAACCACTTGACAGACAATAAGACTCTTGCAATAATGCGTTAATAATGAATGATACTTTATGGTTGTATCAATTTTATTGAATTTTAATATATTTTAAAAATCCTCAAAAATTCCTCCTGTTTATTCAAAAGTCTCCTAATGCCCCTTTCATTAACTTTTTATGTTAATTTTTTTAAAGATTGAAAATTGATTAAAAGAGGAACTCCAAAATGAGATACTAACGTATTTCTAATAATAAACAGGGCCCAAAACATTTAAACCGATTTAACTGATAAAATTGTTCTTTTTTAATTATAAGATTATAGATTTAAGTTACGAAAGTAGTTTTTTAAAAATATATAAAAAGAACATATTTAAATCACGAAAATAGTATTTATAAAAATATATAAAAAAACGTTACCTGCAATATAACTCTTCTTAAATCCTTAGAAAGCGGGAGTCTTATACAATAGGTTCATCGAACTTAAAAATGATTCTAACATTTAAATCGGAACAAAATGAGAAGACCATATTTATGCTGTCAGCCCCCATAACCTAAGTGGAAGTGCCAGCTTTTATAGCCAAGTTCCAACTTCCACTACATCATTTCGTTGAATGGTCCTTGGATCGGGTTAATATATGATCCGTCTTATGTTAGCGTACTCAAAATAATAGGAAAATGTGTAACAAGTTCTTTTCTATTAAATTAACACTACATTGTACCAATTCCCTGCATGCAATATATATATACCCCTAGTTTGCGTACAAACTCCTACCGCGAGTGAAGTAAATATTCTGCCCAATGAGCTGCTCTCTAATCAAGCTTACTAGTTTTTAAATGATGTGGTTACTTTGGAGCTCCTTTTCTTGAAACATTCTCTAATTTCTTTTCTTGTATATCAAATATAACACTTTCTTCAAAGCAAGTTTATAGATCAGGAGGTCACAATATTCTTTCTCTTTGACTAATCCAATCAATAACTTCTAACCAATCCAATTGTGGAGAAAAGAGTTTATATAACTTTGAAACTTTTCCCAAATGGTTAAGAAGAATTGAAACTTAAAAATTAACACTGGAAAACAAGTGATTGATTGATTCAAACTCTTGTTCCAAGAGGATGTAGTTGTTAGATAGATCGTAAAACCTCCTTAACCTATCCAAAGTAGTTAGCCTTATCTTAATACCAACCTGTTTGGAAGAGCTTATTTGAATCATATAATTTTATACCATTCGACTTTTAGGGCTCAGGTTCTAATTTGTTGCTTATAAGAGTTGTATGTGACGATTCTAGATGAGTTCTTCAACCCAAATACCTTATCCTCTCTGTTTCAAGTGTGATTTGGGATGTGCTCTATAATGCCTACTCTAATCCTCTCAGAGAGCCTGCGAGGTTATCTTCTAGTGCCTCTTTAATAGTGGCATTTCCTAGGATTATTTCTTTTAGGTTTGAGAGCTCGTTAATGTTGCACAAAGGTCCCATATTGCTCTATTTGTCATATTATAACTTGGTTGTCCTGCCATTACCAAGTCTGTTTTTAAAATCCAATCTCGCTTGCTCCCCAGTCTTTTTAAAATATAGAGCATCTAGGAATTATTGTATCACTACGGCAAAAAATATCTTTAGACAACCACACATTTGTAACAATTTTAAAATGTGTTATTAAAAATTAATATAACGTAACAATTTTTAAAGTGTTGCTTTTGATAATATTAACAAACAATAATAATAATAATTTTTGCTATATATAAAAAAAGCAACAAAATAAAAAAATAGTTACAATAAGGTCTAGTATATGCAACATGTGAAATAATTGTTATAGTTTTAGTCATTTATTTACTTAAGGGTATTTAGTATATATAACTACTTACTAATGTATATTTAAAATATAAATTTCTCTATTTTTAATGAATATTCAGAATATGTCTAATAAAATTAAATTATCCACTTGTTTTATTTAGTAAAATTAAAAGATATAATACAATTTCTTCAAAATGCACATAAGCAATTATAATATATAGCCTCTTTGCTTTTCAATATTGTACATACTATTGTTTTTGTGAAAAAATAAAATTTGATTAATAAAATTAATAGTAAATCGTTTGGAGAATAGATACTTTCTTGCAAAAAAAGTAAGCCAAAACGACAATACAACAAACTAATAAATGCAAGAGAAAATGAAAATTCTGGATCAAGCTGCGTTTGGAACAAGGAGAGGAATGAAACGAAAACATATCAAAGGGGCACATTTTTAAAAAAAATTAAAAATTGATTGTAGTAAATGATAGTGAAGAGTACTAAATCGTTCAAGAATAAACATACTCTCCTACAGTAACCTTGCTCGTCTAGTCACCGAGAGAACCAAAAAGGAAAGGAAATGGAGAATCAAAGCAGAGAAGCAGCGGAATAGAAAGAAGGAGAGCATATGGAAACAACGAATTACTACTTTGATAGCATTGGGAAATCAATAATCTTTAAAAGAAGGATAGCATATGGAAACAACGGATTACTGCTTCAATAGGATTAGGAAATCAATACTCTTTCGCTCTTCGACACCCAAAACCATCCCTCTCGTCCTGTCGCCATTTCTTAACATCAACGCCTCATCTTTCTCACCCTCTCCGATGATGCTTATTGTAAAAACAACTAAGAAATTCTAGGAATGAGAATTCTGATCCTCGTTGCCATTGAAAACGAGAGATATATATACAAGAAGTTTCATCTATCAATTATATTCCTAATCAAGCTAAACTACCCAAGCTGTACAAGAATCACAAAACAAAACGGAAATAAAAAGATATACATTGACTTCCGAAATAATAAGCCTAAATAATAGCAGTTGATAGCTGTCGTTCCTAAATAATAGCAGCTGATAATTGCCGTTCCAAGACCCTTCCCCCCTCAAGTTGGAGCATGGAGATCTCGAATGCCCAACTTGTGAAGAAGAAAACCAAACTGATATGTACCCAACACCTTTGTGAAGATATCGGCAAGTTGTAGTGAATTGTAGACATATGATATACGAATGTTACCATTTAGTATCTCATTTCAGATGAAATAGTAGTCCACTTCAATGTTTTTGGTGCGTTCATGATACACAGGATCAGCAGCGATATGTAACGCTGCTTGACTATCACAATACAAATTCATCGGTTTAGAATGCTCCACACCAAAAGCAGCTAACAGACCTTTCAATCATTTAAGTTCACACGCTGATGTGGTCATAGACCGGTATTCAGCTTCAGCGGAAGAGCGAGACACGGTTTACTGGCTTTTAGTCTTCCATGAAATGTGAGAATTGCCCAAAAGAACAAAATAACCAGTCAGTGAGCGTCTCGTCAATGGACAGCTAGCCCAGTCAGAATCACAATATGCAGACAAAGTGAGATCACTATTGGCACGCAAGAGAATACCCTGACTTGGATTTCCTTTCAAATAACGAACCACTCTGACAGTTTCCTCCTAGTGTGCTTTCTTGGGCTGCTACATGAACTGAGCGAGCATGTTCACACAATAAGACAACTCGGGCGGAGTTATGGTGAGATAAATAAGTCATCCCACCAGCCGTCGATACCACGTAGGATCATTCATAACAGCACTCTCGGAAAGAGCAAGTTTATGATTTTGTAGTGGAGTTTTAACAGGCTTGGATCCTAACAAACCCATCTTTGAAATAATATCCAACGTATACTTGCATTGACACAAAAAATGCCATCTGAGTTTCTGGCCACTTCAATCCGTAAAAAGAATTTCAATTTCCCTAAATCTTTCATATGAAAAAAACTACTTACATAATTCTTGAACCGTTGTACATCAGAAACGTCATTACTAGAGATAATAAGATCATCGACATAAATAAGCACATTTAACTGAACAATTCCAGCTTGAAAGGTAAACAAAGAGTAAGCTGAATGCGATTGATGAAAACCATAACCTTTAAGTGATGTAGCCAATTTCACAAACCAGCATCTAGGTTTTTATTGTAAACCATATAGAGATTTATGGAGTTAACATCCCGTTCCTGAGGACTCAGATGCAAAGCCAGGCGGCATTTTCATGTAAACCTCTTCCTCCAAATCACCGTGTAAGAAGGTATTTTTAACATCCATTTAATAAAGTTCCCAATTCTTTACCGCTACAACAGTAAGAATAAGTGCGGACAGTACCCATTTTTGTTGTAGGAGCAAAAGTCTCTTGGAAATCAACTCCTTCAACTTGATTATTTCCCAATATCACCAACCGCGCCTTGTACCAATCAACACTTCCATCATAATTGTATTTAATTTTATACACCCACTTAATACCAATTGCTTTCTTCCTCGGTGGCAAAGTTTCAGCTGTCCATGCGCCATTTTCTTCCAAACGTGTATTTCTTTTTGCATAGCTTCTCGCCATCGTGCATCTTTAACTACTTCAGCATAAGAATGTGGTTCATGTCCTTTGGTAATGGCTGCCAAGAAATACCGATGTTGTGTAGAAAAATTATCATAACTCACATAATATGCTAGAGAGTAAGGTGTACTTGGGGAAGCGGATTGTTGAGAGGAGCATGATGGTGCTGATGGCATTTGCCACATAATCCTTTAAACGTTCACAAGTTTGCCTGACTCGCTGTCCCTTACCAAGTTGCTCCTATCCTTCCAGTTCCTCTCTTTCTTGATTCATCTCAATAACACTCCCTACATTTTCATCATGTTCCTTTTCTAATTCATTCTCAACATCATCCAACTCCATATTTGTATTTTCAATGATCTCATGTCTTATGGTTTGCTCATTTGCATAAGGAAAATCTGTTTCAACAAACACCACATCTTGTGATACAAAGTATTCATGGGTATCCAAATCATACACTCTCCAACCCTTCTTTCCAAAAAGATATCCAACAAAAATACACCTGCGACTCCTACTAACAAATTTGTCTTTTTCTCGATTCAGATTATGTGCATAACACAAACAACTAAAAACCCGAACGTGTTTATAAGAAGGTGCTACCCCAAAAATCATTTCATATGGGGATTTACCATTCAACAACATTGATGGAGTTCTATTAATTAAATATCTAGCAACAAGAACACATTCTCCCCAAAATTATATGGGTAAATTGGCCTAAAAAAGCAAGGCTCTCTCCACGTTAAGAATGCGGCGATGTTTTCTTCCCATTCGACCATTTTGTTGAGGCGTGCCTACACAAGAGGTTTGATGTAATATTCGTAAGTCATCAAAATACCTTTTCAAATAGACAAATTCGCTTCCATTATCACTTCTAACAATTTTCATATTCTTTTCAAATTGGCATTTAACCATCATAACAAATTTCTTTAAAACACTAGTTACTTCATGTTTTCCATACAACACGAGAGTAATTATCAACAATTGTCAAGAAATAAATTATGCCACATGAAGTTGGAACTTTATAAGGTCCCCACAATTCACAATGTACAAAGTCAAAACAACTTTCAGCTTTATTGTCACTAGAAAAGAAGATTTCTCTTGATTGTTTGGCTCGACAACAAACATCACAAGTTTTATTGATATTTTTAACTATAATACCAGCTTCTGGAATTAACTCTACCACCTTATGAGAAGCATGTCCCATCCTCTTATGCCACAACTCGAACGATCCTACAATAGCCACCTTACAAGCATGCACTGGCATCACTCCTCTAAGGTAGTACAGCCCCTCACGCTGCTCATCCCCTCCAATAAGCCTCCTCAAATTTAGGTTCTGTGTAGCACATATTTTATTAGTGAGTTGAATAACCAAATCTGAATCATTAAGTAGTTGTGATACAGTGATTAGATTGAAATTCAAGTGTGGCACAAAGAGAACTGGATGCAATTTCAAGCCTTATCTGAACAGAACAGTTCCTTCTTTCACTGCCATAGTCTTATCTCCATTTGGTAAACCGACGAAACATGACACGATATCATACAATTTAATAAAAAATGCCAAGGTTCCTGTCATATGATGAGAAGCTCCCGTGTCAATAATCCAATGTATCATTTTTTGCTTACCTGTTAGTTTCTCATGGCCACTAGTTTGATGAGAGCCTAACATGCCTAGCAAAGTTGCCCACTACTCATCATTCAACCCATTGAGGCCCTTCCGATTTGAATCTGTCACAAGTCCAGTTACTTGAGTGACATTGGCGCGAGCAACACCTCCTTTATTGCGTCCACTTCCATTGCCACGCTTTTAACTACATCCTTGCCCAGCTAAGTTTCCACGTGGTCTATTATCCCACCACTCTAGATAGCCTATCAACTGGAAACATCTTTCAGCATCATGTCCCTCTCGAATGCAATGAGAGCAAACCGAGTTATCTTTTTCTCCCCCTGAATTTCGCCCACCTACTCGGATAGCGAAACCAACAGGATTGGCTCTTTCTTCTTTAGTTCGTGTTATAGTTCGCATCAGCTCTTGTTGAACAACCATGGCATAAGCACAATTCAAATTGGGCAAAGGTTCAGCGCTTAAAATATTTGAGCGCACTATTCTGTATCCTTCTTCATCCAAGCCCATCAAAAATTGATGAACTCTTTCTTCTTCACGCTTTCTTTCCAATTCACTGGGAGATTGCACTTACATCTTGTATAAACGCACACAAGAATTTGATCATAATTATTTATTTCATCCCACAAAGTTTTGAGTCTACCATAATAAGAAACAATCGGTTGACCATCTTGCCTACAGTTCGCCAAATCTGATCTCAACTGTTGCATTCGTGGGTCATTCCTAATTGAGAACCTCTATTTAATATCCTCCCACAAATCCTTGACGTTCTCCATATGAGAGATGGTGGAGATAAGTGTTAGTTCTATGGTGTTAAATACCTAAGAAACAAGCATATAGTTGACGGTCCACCAATCTTCGAGCTCCAGTGAATCATCCGGTTGCTTGACAGATCTATCAAAATATTATTTGGTAGATGCAGGATATCCTTACATGCAAGGTTATTTAGGACCATACAAAGGTGAAAGGTATCATC
>JANIHZ010137052.1:0-11360 GCA_027478365.1 Erythroxylum rufum
GAGAATTTCTCAAATATAATGATAGATTTGAGTTCCTTGATCCCAAATTAACTTAGAACACCTTGATTTGGGTTGGAGAATAAAAAAGAATGGTAGAATTTTAGTGATGGCCTAATGGGTTCTTCTCCTCCTCTCTTCTCCTCTCTTCTCCTTTCTTTCAATTAAAACAAAATGTTTCCATTCTTTAATGGTGGGGTGCACAGCCATACAAGGAAGAAGGGTCTAGAATATTGACTCTTATTTGACCAAATATGGTGAAATTACCTTTTTGCTCTTATTTTATGTGAAATTACCATTATACCCTCCAAAGTTTTCCTATATTTGTAATTAAGCCCAAAATTTGGGAATGATTGAAGTTTTTATTTTTATTTTAGTCCCCGGACTTTTGAAAATAATAATTAAACTCCTTAACTTTATAAAATTAAATATTGATCCTCCAAGAATTGAAAAATTACAATTAAGTCCTTTAACCTTTAACAATTGGCAAATAAGCCCTTATGTATATCAACTTTTCCAATTAAGTTTTCTAAGTGTCCAATAAGTCTATAGATCATGTCTAATAACCTCTAAGGAATTAGAACACATTTAACTCAGCCACTAGGGTCATATCCATCCAATGGACTTGGTTTTACACACTTAGAAGCTTATATGTCAGAAATCTCCAAGATTTCGTATACCAATGAACTCTGAGTTCATATAAGGGCATATAACATTAAAAATCACTGACTTATATACCCAAAAGGATTTAAATACATCTTTAAACTCATATACAACCAAGTATATATCAATATACAATAGTATCTCCAAGTACAGACCAATACAAAAGGGCTCAAAGAGTCCGGTGTTATAAGTCCTCCCCCTCAAAAGAGTTCCGTCCTCGAAACTCCTAAGTCGAGGATACAAATAAATGGGGGTACTGACGTTTTATAGTATCCTCAGGCTCCCATGTCATCTCCTCGACCCTGTCACTCTTCTAAAGAACTTTGACCATGGGAACCTCCTTGCTGCGCAACCTCATTATTTGCCGATCCAAAATCTGGATTGGTTTCACCTTAAAACTCAGGTCTTCTCTCAGCTCTACTGGAGGTGTCTCCAAAATATGAGATGGATCAGGTATATACTTTTTAAGAATTGAGACATGGAACATATTATGGATCCTATCCAAGTCTAGTGGCAATTCTAGCTGATACGCCACAGTCTTGACATGCTCCAGGATACAGAAAGGTTCAATATATCGAGGGTTCATCTCCCCTCGGCTTTGAAATTGGATAATACCTTTCCATGGTGATATTCGAAGGAAAATCATATCACCAACTGTAAACTCTGATGGTCATCGCCTCTTATCTGCATAACTTTTTTGACGATCCTGGGTGACTTTCATCTTCTCTGGAATGACTTTTACTTTCTGAGTGGTAACTTCTATCAATTCAGTTCCTTCAACTTTGGTTGTACCAACCTCATCCCAACATAGAGGTGTCTTGTACTTTCTCCCATAAAGTGCTTCATATGGTGGCATACCAATACTTGTCTGATAACTATTGTTATAAGCAAACTTTATCAAAGGCAAGCGTCAGTCCCAACTCCCTTGGAATTCCATCACGCATGCTCTCAACATGTCTTCTAGTGTCTGACTGGTCCTCTCTGACTAACCATCTGTCTAGGGGTGGAAGGCACTACTAAACTTTAGTTTAGTCCCCAAAGATTCCTGAAATTTTGGCCAAAATTGTGAGGTGAATCTCGGATCCCTATATGATATTATAGAAACTGGCACCCTTTGCAGCTTCATAATCTCATCAATATACAGCTTTTCCAACCTCTCCAATGAGTAGGTTGTGTGGATAGGCAAAAAATGAGCAGACTTCGTCAATCTATCCACTATAACCCAAATGGCATCATGACCCTTCGATGTACGAGGTAGTCCAACTACAAAATCCATTGCCCTATACTCCCACTTCCATTCCGGAATAGGCAAAGATTATAACATACCTACTGGTTTCTAATGCTCTGCCATAATCTGTTGACAGGGAAGGCATCTGGCCATAAATTTTGCTATCTCTCTCTTCATCCCTAGCCACCAATAACTCTCTCTAAGAGTTCAATACATCTTAGTGCTACCAAGATGCATAACATAAGCTGAACTGTAGGCTTCTTCCAAGATAGCTCGCCTGAGACCCTGGTCATCTGGCACATAGACTCTGTCTCTGAAGACTAATAACTGTCTTCTCTTAGTTGAAACCTGTCACTCTCTTCAGATGGCAATTTCTCCCGAATGACTCTTAACTCGGGATCGTTAGCTTGCGATCTCCTGATCTCATCAAATAATGTCGGTCGAACTTCAAACTGTGCTAGCAATGTTTCTTCATCCTCTACCACTGAGAGTCCAACCCCAAGGCTTTGCACACTCATCAAATGTGTCATATAAGGATTTTGCCTAACAGTTATTACTGAACAGGACTTACGACTCAGTGCATCGGCTACCACATTTGCTTTTTCCGGGTGATAGTCAATCATTAAGTTATAATCCTTAATCAATTCCAAACATCTCATTTGTCTGAGGTTTAGCTCCTTCTATGTCATTTGGTAATTCAGAATCTTGTGGTTAGTGTATATATGACAAGTCTCCCTATAAAGATAGTGTCTTCAAATCTTGAGTGCAAACACTATCGCTGTGAGCTCCAAATCATGTATAGGATAATTTAGCTCGTGGTTTTCAGTTGTCTAGAAGCATATGCGTTCACCACCCGACCTACAAAAGTACACAGCCAAGTCCCTGGCGACTGGCATCACTGTACACCTCATACTCAACCCCCTGGGTAGGTAGAGCAAGCACTGGCGCAGAAGTCAATCGCCTCTTTAGCCCTTGGAAACTCGCCTCATATTTGTCATCCCACTAAAATTTCACCCCTTTTTGGGTAAGCCTCGACAAAAGGGCTGCAAGTACTGAGAAACCCTCAACAAATCTCTGATAATAACCAGCTAACCCCAGAAGGCTGCAGACTTCTGTCACATTCTTGGGCTATTCCCACTCAAGTATAGCTTCCACTTTATTCGAGTCCACAAAAATACTTTCCGCTGATACCACATACCCAAGGAATCCTATCTCCCTTAGCCAAATTTAGACTTTGAGAACTTTGCATACACTGTCTTTCGCAAAGTATTTGCAGCACAATCCGGAGATATCTACCATGCTCCTCACCATCCTTAGAATAAATCAGAAGGTCATCAATGAAGACTATGATAAACTGATCTAAATAAGGATGGAACACCCTATTCATGAAATCCATAAATGCTCCAGGTGCATTTGTCAATCCGAACGACATCACAAAAAATTCATAGTGTCTATACCTTGTCTGGAAAGCAGTCTTATGCACATCATTTTCATCAATCTTCAACTGATGGTACCCAGACCTTAGATCTATCTTTGAGAATACTGTAGCTCCTCTTAACTGATCAAACAAATCATCGACTCTGGGGAGTGGATATTTATTCTTGATGGTAACCTTGTTTAACTGCCGATAATCAACATATAAGCGGAGGGTCCCATCCTTCTTTTTGACAAACAATACTGGTGCTCCCCACGGTGAAAAACTTGGTTTGATGAAGCCCTTGTCCAATAACTCTTGTAATTAAATCTTGAACTCTTTTAATTTTGCTGGTATCATGCGATGTGGTGGTATAGATATTGTTGTCATCCTTGGGACCAAGTCAATAGTAAAATCAAACTCTCGATTAGGTGGCAATCCAGGTAACTTCTCTGGAAAGACATCGGGGAACTTGCACATAATATGGACATCTCCCAATTTGACCCTTTGTGTTAAAGTGTCAATCACATGTGCGAGCTATGCTTGGCATCCCTAACAAATCAACCTCTTAGCCTTAATCATCGATATCAAACAACTCGGGAATATCCGTCGGTCACTAGTAAATTTAATTGGGACTCCACCCTAAGGGTCAAACTCTACCTCTTTCTTAAAACAATCAACCCTAGCGCGATACCTCTCTAACCAGTCAATCCCCAATATCACCTCGAAATCATGAAGATTAAGGGAATAAGATCTGCTTCTAACACAACATCACCGATCTTTATCTCATGGGCCATTGATAGGATTGAATTTTCTTATATGTTCTTATATATTTTCATGTGATTTCAATCCTATTTTTATGATAAAATGCTCAATTTATGCTCAATTTGTGTTGACTGATAGGTTAAATTTATTGACATATTTTTTAGGCCAAAAAGGCAAAATTTTCGAAAGCAAAATTGAAGCACAATTATTTATTTAGATAAAGCCTCAATAAAAAAATTAAAATGGTTAACGCATGCGTTAACGCAAGAGCTGTGCGTTTTGACGCACAGCATAATAACATGGGAAGGGTTTTTAATTCAGGGCTGAATATTATTTGTCTTATGACATCCATAGTGTCGGTATAGGAGTGAGCAAAGTGTTTCAACGGAGAGTGTTTTTAATTTGTCAAATCACTTAATGGGCATAGAGAAGAGCGCCAGCAGGGAGAAAAGTTTGAAAAACAGAGAAACTCATTTTGTCTTGTGATTTTTGTTGCCACAGTGTCGGTGCAAGGAATGAACATTAGAGGAGCAGACAACGTGGAGCAAAAGGAAGGGTTGTGGGGTTTCTAAAGTGGTCACATCCTGAGCTACAGTGGCGGCACACAACACAAGAGCAACAATGTTCGGCGCAAGGAAATACACGAGGAACAAAGGATGTTGACGCTGGAGGAGTATAAGAGGTTTGACTGTGCTGATTTTTAATAGCCCATTTCATCTACGGTATTAGACAGAAACAAAGCAAAGAGTGCGAGAAACATGGAGCTGCGAGAGATTAATTAATCCTTCATTTTAGCTGTCCCACAGTGAGCATTATTATTGCAATATATATATGACTCATTTTTGGAGCATAAAAATGAAGATGATAGGCTAATTTTCCGACACCGGTTCGACGGGAATATCGATGCCAAACTATGGTTAAGTTATTTTTGTCATTTTAAAGTTGCAATTTATTTTTGGATTGTTGTGTTGTTGATATTAATTTAGATGGTTTGGAATTAATGATCTTGATAGATTATTTTGATCGTTTTGTTTCGAACCTGTTGCTAAATATTAATTGTAATCCGTAATTGTTACTTTTAATATTTGAGAGTAGCATCTAACGATCGTTAATCGTTAGGAACAACATAACTTAGGTTAGATAACTCAAACGTGTGAGGTTACTGCCTATATTGATCGTTTTCCTATTTATAATGCGACTGCCAAATTGAATCTAGAGATCGTATCCTAAGTTATTCGGTAGTTAGATTTAATCAATGATCATATCTTGGTTAAATACAATCTAAGGGAAAACCAAGATTTGTGGAGCGTTCTATTAGTCTTAGATCAATAGTCTGAAAAGAATCGTAAAGACTTTAGAATGAAGAAATATGCTTGATTGTGCTTAGGCCGAGATTGACCCTAGAACTGGACCTTACTCATACGCGGCACTTTCCTCATTTTCGATTATTTGTTTTAGTTTGTTTTCGATAGTTTAATTTTACTTTAATTTTCTAAATTGTTTTAAAACAAAAAACCCCCTTATTTTCCTTGCATCAATTGATTTCATTCCGAAAATTAACCGAACATTCCCTGTGGATTCAATCCCGACTTACCACATTTACAAATTTTAGAATGCCGAGTCAGGTAAATTTTGCAGTGCACTTGACACGCGCTGTCAGCCATGTATACTTCATCACAAGCCATTTGCTCTCCAAGAGGAGTGAATATAATGAAAGGGCGATCTAACAGCTCAAGGAGATGACTAATATCCTCGGCGAAGGTCACACTGACAAAAGACCTTTGTGCACCAGTGTCGATCAAAATTTTAGTATCTCTACTAAGAACACACATAACACCTTATAACACTATGGGTTAGCACTCATACTATTTAAGGGTTTATCGGTACTACATATAACATGCATCACAATATAGTAAATAACAACAAAGAAATGTTCATCCAAAAAATACCTGTAGTCGTGTCCGGATTGGCTCGAACATCCTCTTCCATCATTACATAAACTCATGCTTGAGCTCGCAAAGCAAGACGTTGTTAACCTACTGGAGGTGTACTACTGCCCACACCAGTCCTCTATGTGGATCCAGAAGACTGAGCACATGCCCTGGTAGTCTCCCCTCTGTGTCTCACTGGCTTCACCGAGCTATCTCCTTCTCGAGTTAAAGTCCAAGCCAGCTGTGGACAATCTCTCCTCATGTGCCTTATCTCTCCATACTGAAAACACTTTCTTGGCTCCGTACACTTACCTGAATGTACCTTTCTGTAGTTTCTACACTATTTGGATCGATATGGCCGAGCTCGAGAAGCAGTGCTGGTAGTAAGGGCAGTGCTTTGACCTTCTAGTCGTGGTGAACGTTAATTGACAATTGTTGATGCAGTGCCTCCTCCCTTCCTTTTCCGGTTCTTTTCCTCCCACTATCTTCCGCGCTCTTTCACTAACCTTTTGGCTTTCTTGGCCGACTGTACCATCTCCTTGAATGTGGTAGTAAGGGTAACTGTCATCCTCTATAGATCGGCAAATACAATCCGGTCTCAAACCAAGCATATAGATTCTCTTCATCTGCCACGTATTCAGGGACATAGGTGGCCAGCTCTCTTAACTCTGTCTCAAACTCGTGCACCAACCTATTCCCCTGTGTCAGTGTAAAGAAGGCAGCCTTCTTCTGATCTCTATCAAATCTGGTATAATATTGTTCGTTGAATTCGTTGATAAAATCCATCCGGGTAATCTGATTACGCTAACGTCCCTGGATATTTTCCCACCAAACTCTAGCATCACCCTCTAACAATCGAACAACTACCTTAAGCTTCATCTCATCGGACAGCCCCATATCGTGAAATGTCTCTGCGGTCCGTCTCATCCAAGTTTTGGCCTCGGTAACATCCCCGCGCCCATCAAAAGTACAACACCTGAGATTCCTTGCCTCCTTAATATACCCCGAGATTTCAAGCATGGGATGTTGCCCTGGTTCAGAACTAGGTACCACTACTAGCTGCTATGGTGTGGTGGCATCTGTGGCACTCCAGCCCTAGGCTATTGCTGAGCAGTGTACTGTGCCCACAATGTCATCACTTGCTGTAGAGCCTTCCTTAGCACCGGTGGTAAATCTGGCTGCATTATTGCTGGTGGTGTTACAATGTGAGGTTGCCTATGAGCTAAAGAGCTTGCAACCGCTGGTTCTATGACTTCTTCAGGGCTATGTTCCTCTGGCTTGGGTCGCAAAGGTCCAACCTTGTGACGACTTCCCCCTTCTTGTCTAACCATGCTATCACTATAAAATCAGAGAAAAAGACATTGTTTAATAAAATAAATTGAATTAAGCCTAGCTTATCCGATATCCCAAACATCCTAAGGAATGTTGACAAGTACTCTCACCAAGGTTAAAATCATCCGACCGTTAAGGACATCAACTTAATGATCTAAGACTCAACTTCTTGACCAAAGACTTTTGACACCCAGACTTGACTCCTGAGGCTCATGAACTTTTTGAAAACAGAAATAACACTTTTGAAAACGTAAAAACCAGGCTCTATTACCAATTTAATTGTCACGACCCAGTACTACATCGGGCACATGACAACCACCACATACCTAGGCTAAAGACACTCATAGTGCCCTTAATCTGACTATGCAAGGCTAATTGAATAACTTTTAAAAACATTTGGACAACACAACGACTGTATTATAAAAATCCCAAAACTCAATCAAAACACCTGCAAATCAGTTTTAAACGCACTTATATATTCACATTAAAATTTTACCATAACTTTTGGACTTTTAAGTCCACTTAAAAGTAATCTCAATGACAGTACCAAAGGTTCATACATAAGGTCTTTTACAAACAACAAGACAGTCAAGAGTTAATTTATAAAATCATAAAGCTTATCAACATAACCAACCTAATAAAAATAGTTCATGAGTCACTATACAACAAAAGTACAAAACAGAGACTACCCATGTGCGATAATTCCCTAAAAATATTAAAAGACCACACGATTCATTCAGAGCTTCAAGATTACCAAATTAACCTACATGGTTGGAAGGCAGAGGGGATAAGTACACTACGTACTTAGTGAGTAGGAAAAACATATATTGCAAATAGAACTCGATACACACCAAGACGGTCTAGATAACCTAAAGACGAGTTTTTTCACATATCTAGCATGCACATACTCACCTATAAAGTGAACATACATGACATAGAAACACATAGGCCTAGCCTATGACTCAACATATACTATCTAGGAACCACATAGGCCTAGCCTATTAATCACTCATCCGGTGAACATAGGTTCTAGTTCCAGTACACAAAGTAGAAAAGCATCACATGTATAAAACAAATCTTGTCAGAAAACAAATCTTAGAATATACTAAAACAATCATGTGTGTTGCCACTAGTCGGCTAAACTAGTGTGCACATCCCACTGATTCCCAGTGTTGGCTCGACTTTCATCTGTGGTGAGTCCGAACTACAATCGACAAGAGCGTCATGACCCTAATGATGACCTCGTCGGTGACAAGACCTCTAGGTGTGGAATCACTTGTAAGTCCCGTAGAAAGGGGTCTGTAACACCCTATGTTAGGGGTTAGAAAATTGAGGAATTTCAATACACTGTATCGCTTTGTATAATTGAGTATTGGCTGATATGTGCATATGAATTTTGACACATACAAATAAATTATGCATGCATTTATTTACATATTCCGGGTAAAATGGATTTATAAATGCAATTAAATTGTGGAAAATTTATTCGAAGACTATTGGCATTATTTTGGAATTTTTGGGAATTTTAGAAATTTTCTGGAAATTTTGAGGTATTAGGAAAATTAGACCAATGGTGTTTTGCTATGTAGCACCTTTATATGGATGACAAATGGCCAACATGCAATGGGGCCACGTGTCAATGAGTTATTAAACCACGATATCATAGTTGTGCAAGGCAAAAACGTTGTAGCTCTTTGTTGTTCTTCGATTTCTGCTTTGGTCTTCATTCAACCCCGAAACTCTGTTCTTCACTATCAAAGCTGGGATTTTGCTGGAGAAACAAGGTAAGTGAAGTTTTAAGTTTTTGAGTTTTGTGAATGATTTTGATAATGTTTTGCGTGATGGAAATACACACATGTATGAGTTCTGTAAGTTGATAATATTGTACAGTGGAAATGTACAGGAGGTGTAATAACGATTGCATGTAGCTTAAAGAGAAACTAAGTGAAGTAGAAAGGTTTTGGATGAGTTGGGTGGTTGTGATGAATGGGTTGTAATGGAAATAAATGTAATAGTAGAGAGAGAAAGCACAGACTACACATTCAGTTTTGAAGTTTGATTTTGATTCTTGAGTTTTGAGTTGTTTTAAAGTTAGATAAGTTCCAATGGGTGTGAAAATGTAGAGAATATGAATTAGGAATGGATTAAGATGAAGAAGATGAATAAAATGCAGTAAAGTTCGCGTGGCCAATTCTCCTTGGTTCGTCGCAGCCAACTTGAAAGATTTCCTCTCTGGAAAAGTTCGCCAAGGCCAACTCTTGGGTTTGCCGCAGCCAACTTGTAAGAATTCACGAGGAATTTTGCTCTCTGGAAAAGTTTGTTGCAGCCAACTTTCCTTGGTTCGCCACAGTGAAGTCTTTCCTGCATAGCTTGAACATGCTTCAGTATTTTAGGCATAACTTGTTCTGTAGTTATCCGAATGGAGTGATTTTTAATTTGGAGTAAACTAGAGACATATGGATACAAATTTTCTGAAGCAATAAAGTTTTAATTCAGTCTCTAAGAATATCAATTTCTGGATGGAAGTTGAGCACAGAATACTGTTCCAGTATAAGAATAGTCCGAAAATGTTCGGGGTATAAATTTCAAATTTCTGAACCAAATTGTATGATTTTGGTGTCATTAGAAACTTAAGCCTTAGGAGAACAACTTTCTAAAAAGAAGTGTTATCAAATTACCTCACCTTCCTAATGAGAATAATTAAGCAAAGTGGACCCGAAAGTTGGTTGTGAGATAAATCTAGATTGAAAAATTGAGTATGGTTTGACATGATCGATAATGTGACAAGATTACAGATAAGAAACCCATAATTTGTCATGAACATGCATCATACATATCCAGTATACATAAATGTGCATAAATGATTTAATAATCATGCACAATAGTGATATGTGTTTGTATTAAATGTTATAGAGGAACGCATAGAGCGACCACGTCCAGATATTGCCGGGACTTCGAGGCAATAAGCAAAAAGGGAGCTTTTGTAAGTAATTTAGATGGTCAATTTTGTAAGTAATTCAGTAAGAAATTTTTGATAGTTTTGCTTTGACTATTTTGTTTGCTATTGATTTTGGATCATTGAATGATTTGCAAAGCTATAAGAATGTGATATGCTTGAATACATGGTATGAAAATATTGATTGATATGTGAATTGAATTTCAAACATTTCTGTTTTTGAATCTGTTAAGTCCTAGTTGTAGGTAAATAGGCATGCCTAGAATGGTCTGCAGTTGCTCCTGTGACACTTCGGTATCGAGACTTCGGTCTCTCCTGTGACACTTTGGTGTCGAGACTTCGGTCTCTCTTGTGACACTTTGGTGTCGAGACTTCAATCTCTCTTGTGACACTTCGATGTCGAGACTTCGGTCTCTCCTGTGACACTTCGATGTCGAGACTTCGGTCTCTCTTGTATAAGTCCTGTTACCCACTTCTATAAATGGATTAGCAATCATCTGATTTTGTATTCTGATATATGCTGATTATGACCAAAATTGTGTTCTGATTCTGAAGGGTTTATATCCTCTAGTGATAATTAGTTCTGTTAATTATAAAATCTGTTATGAAATGCATAATGTCTGATTTATTGTTAAAGCAATCTTTTAATGCATGTATATGGTGTTACATGATTCAGTACGATGAGTTGTCACTTCATGCATAGATTAGTTATTACACATTAAGCTATATGCTTAGCACGGTAGATTTTTCCCGTGTAGGTTCAGAGAGAAGGACGTAAGGACTGGGACAAGTCAACCGCAATGGCCAAAAGAAATTGAGTCTTATTTGTCAATATGTATTTTTGAGTTTATTTTTGGGCTTGTATCTGATGTATATGACTTTTGAATTTGATTGAAGGTCTGTAATAACCTTAATTCAGATTGGTTTTTGAATTTATGATACGTAATGTATGTTTGTTTAAGATTGTAGAAATGCACGCATAAAATGTTCCGTATGTTATGTTTTGGATTTGGTTTCAGTTCTATATTATCTGTATTTGTGTGTGGCACTTTGCATACCCTCCTGGGGGGGGGG
>JANIHZ010137152.1:0-11348 GCA_027478365.1 Erythroxylum rufum
TATTCTTTTACTCTTAGCCTCTTCAGGCTATCTGTATCACTATCAGTATTTTGAACTTGTTACAATAACAAAATAACTCTCAGTATATTCTCACAGAACTTCGGCACAATCAGTATATTTCTCTGTGTACGTGTGTCTGTATATCTCTGTCTCTTTTTCTATCTTTTTTAATCTTCAACTTCGACCTCTTATTTATAGTCTCTGTCTCCAACTGCTTCTTGATTCTTTAAAGAAACGGTTATTCACTTAAGTCCTATAACTAACTCAAGCTGATGCTTCTATTTCGCTTCTGTCTGCTTTTGCTTCGTCTGCTTTTTGCTTCGTCTGCTTTTTGCTTCGCCTACTTTTTCATTTTGTTTGCTTGTCATCAAAACTTAATATTCGTAAAGTCATTTTGACTTAACATTTGGTTTAATAAAAGACTCATTTTATTGTGGATCACTCATGATTAGTTATAAGATTAAATTGAAATATGTTAGCAATTTGATTTAATTTTATATTTTATATATAGGGATTGGGAGAATTCAAATGCTAAACAAGAATAATAAGAATTACATGGAATCCCAAAGATAAGACCATATAAATCTTCTCAGTTAGAGTCCAATCTATCAAAGGAATTCATAGAACAAATTAATGCATTTTTATTAATTTTTATTTGAAAGAGATATCAATAAATTAATTTAAAAGTAAAGGTAAGATATCTTTTTAAAAATATAGTCGTAACTTTAGATCGGTTTAAGAAATAAGAGTTAATAGTTGAATTGAGAAAATTTTGAGCATAAAAAGATTCTATGGAGATTTTAAATATGAATCTTGATTGTTATTTTCTTTTTTCACTCTTATTTACTACTTTGATTTGTTATTTTAGATTAGTATTTCTATCTTAATTAATCGCTTCTTTTAAATCACTTTTTTTGTTAGATTAGGTAATAGAAAGATAGTTATTACTAACACTTGTAATCCTTGTGAGATCAATACTCATATTCACTTAGGTTGTACTATAAGAATAATAGGTATATCTACTTAGTGATCTTTAGTATTGTTTGAAAAATATAGAATCAAGTACTCTCTGAGTTTCTCCCTTTGTTCTCGTGTCGCTTGCCTTTTGTCTGTTAGCTCAAGGTTTATATTTAACGATTTTGATGATAATTGTATAATATTTCAAAATTCAAATTGGATTTATTTCCTTATCTATTAATGGTTTTATTCTTAAAAGGAAATAAAATTATAATAAATACATTTTCTCTTGCAGGAACCTTCTTTATGAACTTACCTTATTAGAAATGGTTTATCCAAAAGGATCCTACTAATTATGAAGATCATATATTAGCTCTGTGATTACTGAAAGATTTTGGCAAAGATGATATCACAGTTATTCAAAGTTAAATCCATCCAGTTGATTAAAGATACAACTGAAGCAACGGCTAGTTGAAGAAATTGACTATTTAAGGAAGAGCGAAAACACTTATAAAGTAGAACAAACATATTAAGAATGTCGAAACATTTTGAACAACATCTATACTCTTGAGAATTATATCATTACTATTGTGCTTTTGAAAGTGAAATCACTATATCAAGAGAGAAATTGTTATTTTTTCTGTGAGATTTTTATAAGCTTGTTATACACTTCAAGTATGGAAGGTTGGAGAACCTTGAAAAATATGTACTTGTGAGTTTGGAGAGGCTCGTCAAATTTAATACTTGGTTTTTATAGTGAAACACTAAAGTTGGATACTTGGGGACTAGAAGTAGGCTTGGGTTGTAAGTTGAACCAGTATAAATTGATTCCGTCTTTCTTCTCTCCCTTTAACTTTTAAATTTCCTCATTATATTTGTGTGTGTATGTGTGTGTGTGTTGTTTTTAACAAGAGGCTCCTTCACTTTTATAAGAGGCTCCTTCTGTTTCTAACTTACAAGAGGTTCCTTTCAGTTTTAACAGGTGCCTTCTGTTTTTAAATGTTTTTAACAAGATTTATCATTCAGTAGGCTCCTTTTGTTTAAGCAGGTTCCTATCCTACAAAAGGCTATTATTGCCTAATAAGCTCCTGTCGTCTAAAAAGACTTTATCGTCTGACAATCGCCTACTGTCTTTATTTAACTAAGATCTGTTTATTATACAAACTGAAAGAACTTGTAAAAAAAATTATACACACAATTCATCCCCCTCTTACATTTGTTTCCTTTATCATTTGGTATCAAATCGAGGTTTCATATTTTGTGTTTTACAGTACGTGATAGATCATGACAAACACCTTAAGAAGTTTTAAAGGACAATCTGTCTCCAAGCCTCTTTACTTCAATGTAAACAACTATTCATACTGGAAAGAGAGAACGACCTTATATCTCCAATTTGTAGATATCAAAGTATAACAAGCAATTAAAGTTGGTGCTATAATTCCCACTTCCGATAACGCATAAGTATGGACTGATGCTGACAGGAGAAATGCACAACTAAACGCTAAAGCAAAACATCACCTGATATGTGCATTGTCTCCAAAAGAATATGAAAAGATATCCTACTACTCTACAGCAAAAGAAATGTGGGACAAACTTCAAGTCACGTTTGAAGGAACAAATAAGGTAAAGTCAATACGAAACTATTGGTATGAAACAGGGAGAGACCATAGATGAATTCTTCGGATGCTTCAACAACATCATTACAGCCCTAAAGAACTTAGGAAAGATATATCCCAATGATGAGCTCATAACAAAGATTCTGAGGTCACTACCAAAGGAATGAAGACCTAAGGTGACAACTCTAGAAACGGCAAAGGATCTAGACACTATTTCACTCAACTAGTCATGAGAAAATCTGATGATCCATGAAACCGAGCTTAGGCGAGATAAAGGAACTTCCTACAGAAAAGTAATGGCACTGAAAGCAACTGACGAATCAAACAGTGATTAAAGTGACACCAAGTTGCAAATAGATGGAGATGATGAGTTCAACTTTATAGTGAGAAAATATGCCCACTTTTATTTTTAAAAAAAAAGCTAATGAAGAAAAGAGAAGGAAATAAGAAAGCCAAAAATAATAGGTTCATATCAAAGGTAGTAGCAACAATAGCAATACACAAAACAATCAAATCATATGTTATCACTGCAAGAAGCTTAGACAAACAAGACCAAAATGTCCTCTTCTTTAAAAGGACAAGTTAAAGAATAGAAAATCCAAAAAGCAAACAATAACTGTAGCCTGGTTAAATGAGGATTCTGAAAATTTTAAAGAAGAAGAACCAGAAGAAGTTAGCAATGTTTGCTTAATGGCTAAATTAGGGGACGATGAGGTATATTATTCTAACTCTGATATTGAAGTTGATGAATTGAAAAATGCATATCATGAATTATATGATCAATACTTAAGGTTGATGGCAAAGTACTTCAAAGAAGTTGAGAAGTCCAAAAGCAATAATACATCTCTAAAGAGTAAGATTAAATCATTGGAATCTGCGAGTGAAAATTTGGCAACCAAGAATATATCTCTTGAGATTGACTATAAGCAAAAGGTTTCTTAAAAGGAAGCTTTGGAAGAAACAGTAGTAAAGCTGGAAAATACGCTGCTAAAAAATGATTATGATAAGGTAAAATAATTATAAGAAAAAGTCACCGCCTTAGAACTTGAAAAAAAGAAAAGTGTTGGAAAGATTTTATCTCTAGAGAAAGATATGGAAAATTTCGTTGATGGAAGGAAGAATCTTAATACATTGCTTGGTAGCGGTAAATGCATTTTTGGTAAAACTGGAATAGGATATAATGAAAATAATAATATCAAGCCATACAAAAACTTCTTTGTTAAATTCAGCTGCAGTTATAGCCAAAACAATAAGAACCTACTAAGTGGAAAAAATCATAACAAGTATCATTCATCTATTTTATAAGATTGCTATGGTAAACATGGTTACATTAGTCATTCTTGTAATTTTTGTAGAAATAAACTATCTCAGATGTTTGTTTGGAGACCGAAAGGTCAAAAATACTAACGCGAAAGGACCTAAAAAAATTTAGGTACCTAAAATGAGATAACGCTTTCTGCAGAAATATTTCAAAATGGAGACAAGGAAGAATCAATGGATATTTGATAGTGGATGCTTGAGACATATGACAGGTGAAATATCACACTTCAACTATGTTGAAAGAAAAGATGGAGGTAATGTTGCCTTTACAGACAAAAATAAAGCAAAGGTCATTGGAATTGGTAAAATTGGTAATTCTAACTCTAGCTCTATTGATAACATTCTCTTCATTGATGGTTTTAAACATAATCTATTGAGTGTGAGTCAGCTATGTGACAAAGGTTACAGGTCATTTTCTATACATCTCAATGTGAATTTTTCGATATTCATAATGGTCCTAGAATTAGAATATATATTGTGCACAACTAGATGACATGTCCTCACAAAATGCTAAGTGTTTTGTCTCTCTAAAAAAGGATTAGTTTATTTGGCACAAAAGATTTGGAAATGCCAGCATGAGTATTCTATCAAAATTGTCCAAAAACGAGTTAGTAAGAGGACTACCGACCTTAAAGTTTGAAAGCAGTCAAGTTTGTAAGGCTTGTTTAAAAGGTAAACAAGTCAAAAGCAGGTCTCCTTCTAAAAATATGGTGTTTACTAGCCAACCACTTGAACTTGTGCACATGGATTTATTCAATCCCACTAGGACTCAAAGTTTTGGTGGTAAATATTACGGTTTTGTTCTAGTAGATGATTAGTCCAGATTTATATGAGTTTATTTTTTATCAAATAAGGATGATGCTTTTCAAGTATTTGAGAAGTTTTGAAAAAAAAAACAGAGAAAATAGGTACTGCATCACTTCAATTCGAAGCGATCATGGAGGAGAATTTGATAACAGAAAGTTTGGAGAATTTGATAACAGAAAGTTTGAAGAATCATATGATAGTGATGATATAACTCACTTCTTCTCTTATCCAAGGACACCTCAACAAAATGGAGTTTTAGAAAGAAAGAATAGAACTTTGGTTGATATGGCCAGGACGATGTTGTGTGAAAGTGGACTACCTCATGGATACTGGGAAGAAGCAGTATCTACGACATGTTATGTACTCAACAGATGTCTTATAAGACCTATTCTGAAAAAAAAAACCCCTATGAACTATGGAAAGGAAGAAAACCAAATGCTGCTTACTTTTGAGCTTTTAGCTGCAAGTGTTTCGCTCTAAACAATAAAAAAGATAACCTTGGAAAGTTCGATGTGAGATCAGACGAAGTTATTTTTCTGGTCTATAATACCATTAGCAAATCAGAGTATATAATAAAAGAACAAAGAAGATAGAAGAATCGATACATGTGGTATTTGATGAAGCACTACCAACAATAATAATAGCTGATTCAGATGATGAAGAGCATCTTTTAATTCCTAAAAATACATCAGAGAATTAAACCACACCAATAATACCCTCAGAATTACAAATTTAAGAAAGCCCCTCTGAAGCTAGAACTGAGCAGGCTCCTTCATCTTAGCAGGAGACTATGCAACAAAAAACACCGAAAGAATGGAGAGATCTTGATGCACATCAATATATTCTTGGAGATCCCTCTAAAATTCTAAGAACAAGATCATCATTCAAGAACAACTATGTGGTTCTTATCTCATAAATAGAACTAAAGATTATTGAAGAAGCCCTTATTGACGAAAACTAGGTTTCATCCATGAAAGACAAACTGAATCAATTTAATGAAAACAAAGTCTAGAATCTAGTACCTCATCCTCAAAACAAGTCAACCATTCGGACTCGGTGGGTATTTCGAAAAACCTTGATGAAAATGGTAAGGTGTTAAAAAACAAAGCTAGACTTGTAGCTCAAGGTTACAATCAACAAGAAGGGATTAACTTTGATGAAACTTATTTCTAAATTAGAATTGATTAGAATTTTACTTGCTCTTGAATGCTATAAAAACTTCAAGTTGTTCCAAATTGATGTTAAAAGTGCATTCTTAAATGGTTGCATTAATGAAGAAGTATTTATTAAGTAACCCTAAGTTTTGAAGATGAAAACCATCCAAATTACGTAATGAAGTTAACCAAAGCTCTGTATGGTTTAAGGCAGGCTCTTCGAGCATAGTATGAGAGGTTAAGTAACTTTTTACTTGAGAATAACTTTGAAAGAGAAAAGGTCGATAAAACCTTATTTATTAAGAGAAAGGAGAATGATTTACTCATAGTGCAAATATACGTTTGATGACATAATATTTGGTACTACTAATCCATCCTTCTGTGAAGAATTCTCAGCATTAATGCAAGGGGAGTTTGAAATGAGCATGATGGGAGAATTATCATTCGTCCTCGGATTACAAATCAGACAAACAGAACATGGAATCTTCATCATCCAAGACAAATAAACAAAGGAACTCATCAGGAAATATCATTTTGAGAATACCTAACCAATGGGTACTCCCATGTACACTGGAACTAAACTTGATAAAGGCTAAGAAAGCGAAGATAAGGATAAGACAAAGTATACAGAAATGATTAGATCACTATTATATCTTACAAGCTCAAGACTAGACATTATGCTTAATGTGTGTCTTTGTGCACTTTTTTAATCAAATCCAAAAGAAAGCCACCTTCAAGTAGTTAAAAGAATATTTCGATATCTCTACAGAACTATGGACTTTAGACTATGGTATCCAAAAACTAATTCATTTGACATAGTGGGCTATTGTGATGCAGATTATACAGGTGATAAAGTTGATTAAAAAGGCATAAGTGGTCATTGTCAATTTATTGAAGGATGTCTAGTATTTTGGTCCTACAAGAAGCAAAATTGCACAAGGCTTTCAACGACTATAGAGGATACATAGCAGTTGCCAGCTGTTGTGCTTAAATCTGATGGGTGAAGTATCAACTATAGGATTTTGCTCTAAAATTTTCTCATATTCCTATATTATGTGATAATATGAGTGCTATAAATATTTCTAAAAACCCTGTGCATCATTCTAGGACTATGCATATAGAAATCAAACATCATTTTCTTATAAATCATGATTTAGAGGGAACCATTGATCTTTTGCATGTTAATAATGAGAATCAAGTAGCTGACTTTTTCACCAAGTCACTCTTTGAAGATAGATTTTGTGTGTTAAGAAAAAAGCTTAGAATGTACAAACTCTTTGATATTATTTTTGTATGAATATTCTCTGCTACTTGTCTTTATAGGCTATAGATTTTGCGTGTTAAGAAAAAATCTTAAAATGTGCAAACTCTTTGATATTATTTTTACATGAATATTCTCTGCTACTTGTCTTTACAGGTTCCTTCTATTCTAATTCCTTATAAACTCTATCTTAGTATAGTAGCCCCCTTATAGTTTAGAAGGGCCCTTCGTTTTAGAAGGCTCCCCTTTTTTTTAGAAGACATCTCTCGAGTTGATGTTCCAACTGAAACATGTACTAAAAAGGAAATTTTTAATGTTTTTTTCTTTTTAGCATTTAAAGAATCGCGCAAAGTTCTGACAAGTGACTGTACGAGTCTATTAGAAGATTCGCAAATGATCATACTTCCTGTATTAGCCTACGATCATTCATCTTCACACGAGATCAACGCTCAAGAAACGCCTAATATACTTGAAACAAACTTCTCTCCTCTACTCACCCTCATTGTTCTTCAAAGCGTCGCTCTTGACTCTCTGCATTCCAACCTCATCCATTGCTCTTAAATGGCATGAACCAGATCAAAAGGACAAAACAAAACTCCATCTTCTATAAATAGTTATAGTGAAGCTCATGTTATTGAACATATCTCCTCTAAGCCCCAAGTATCAGGAGTACACTGGGTAATAAATAATGATTCAAATGAAGAACATTCTCAGTTGATTAAACAACCACGAACCAGAGGAAATATTGCAAAGAAAGCAGATAAAATTTTTGAATAAAAAGAAAATCCTGATGTTGAAAAGAAAGAGGAAGAAGGATCTAGAAAAAGAAATAAAGAAGGGAAAAGCGCATGTGACTAAAGAAACTATTGATAGAAATAAGTTGTTTCATGAAGAGATGATTCCTAAAGAAAAAAGGGCAAAGAAGATAAAAATAGCTACACAAAAAGGAAACACATCAATACCACAAAAAATGTTTCAATCAAAAGAAGACAAAGTTCATTATAAAATGCAGAACAAGAAAAGAAAGGTGGTTGTTGGGCAAATCATGCCTTCCATGATGTTTGATGACATAGGTATACCTATCTCTCCTTAATTTTTTTCTATTGGTTGGGAAAATCTTCTAAAATTAAATAAGATAGTTTGCGATGAGCTAGTTAGGATATTCTACACATATATGAGAAAGGAAGAAACTAATGGAAAACTAGCCATTGTCTCATAAGTGAATGAATGTGAAATTCTAATTTATGAAGAAATCTTAGGAGACATACTGGAAGTAGCTCCTATGGGAAGAACTAATTTTTCCTATCATAAGTGGGACATTAATGATCTATAGTTAGTCAAAGTTTTCAAATCCATTTACTTTCATACTGAAAACACCCAAGACAGGAGACCCTGGAGCAGACAATTAAACCTAATACCACAATGCCTTGCATTGCCTTCAGCTACTTCAATTTTTCCCAAGAGTAGCTCAGTTGAAAGATACAGTCTACTGGACACCTATATGGTGTATAATATGCTAAAAGGGAACAAAATGAATCTTCCAACTATGATCTTAAGGTTCATGGTAGATAAGGGGAATCATAAAAATACGAATGGTTGCCTACCTTATGGAATGTTGCTCACAAAGATCTTCAACCATTATGGAGTTCCTTTTGTAAATATGAATTGGTTTGCACCGACTAAGTTTCACCCTTCCATTCCCTATCAATTTGGATATAGATTACAAAACATTGTTTGGGTAGACAAAAGATATGAAAGAGTAACAGAAAAATTATATCCTGCTCTAGACCAACAAACCACTTGTTCCTCCTCATGATGAAAATAATGAAAATCTTCAATAATAACTAAAGGATATTCAAGCTAATCAAGAACCAAGGTTTTAAAAAATTGGACTGGACCGGTAGGTCTGATCGAAAAAAGTTTGAATTAGCCAGTGGTTTGTTTTAGTTTTATCTAATAACCTCTATGTATAAAAATTGGCCGGTTTATTAGTGAACCAATTGGTTTTTTGTCGAACCAGTATGTCACTGTATAGAACTATAGATATACCTAAAGACTAATTTAAGTTTCATTTTATCAAACCCTCTCGAGATTCTCCTCGCCTCTTCACCGTCTTCTCTTCACCATCTTCTGATATTCTCTTCACCATCTCTTATCACCTCCATAGACGTAGAAATCAAGCTCTTCTCGTCAAACTTCAGATTTCATTTCATCGAACCCTCTCCTCCCCTTTTTACCGTCTTCTCTTCACCATTCACCGCCTCCATAGATGAACAAATCAAGCTCTTCTTTTCTTAAATCAAACTTCAGATTTCAAAAATCAAACTCTCTCCTCACCTCCACCATCTTCTCTCTTCTCATATCTCATTTGTAACTCCTTTTGCCTACTTATTTCAACGAATTGCAGAGGCAGGCTACAAAGGACGTTAGCGTTATTGCAAGGCTTAATGTGATAAGAATTAAGGAACCCATAGTTGTTGCTATTGCATATGGCTTGGACAAAAAAGTATTGAGGAAAAGAGAGCAGAATGTTCTCATATTTGATTTAGGTGGAGGAACTTTTGATGATTCTCTGTTAACGATTATGGGGATTTTTTAGGTTAGAGCCACAGCTGGTGACACTCATATTAGTGGCGAGGACTTTGATAACAGGCTTGTGAGTCATTTTGATGAATGAGTTTTGTCAAGTTTGTATAGAATTCTAATTTTTTATGTAGATAATGAGATAAGGATAAGGCAGTCAGATAGCTTTCTTTTTCGTTTATACTTCTTGATTAATTAGTTTTCTGTAACACTTAGAACTCTATTTCATTTGAGATTTTGATAGTTGTGTTATTTATACCAATTGAAGTATTGAATTTATTAATCTAAAATACTATTTCGGGCTGCTTTGTCGGGCCTCTCTTATAGTAATTACCTGCCCTTCCTCCAAGACTTGAATTAGTAAGAGCTTTTCTATACATGAGTACCATTATGTTGTGTTTCTGCTCTTGATTTGTTTATGTTATGGTCACCATTCAGATTTTGGTTTGTTTCTACTCTTGGTTTGTTTCTGTTATGGTCACCAGTCAGCTCTTGATTTGTTTCTGCTCTTAGTTTGTTTTTGTTATGGTCACCATTCTACTGTTGGTTTCTGTGTATATGTATGACTTGTGATGGTTTTAACTTGACTTTTTCTTTTTCCAAATTGATTCTTATTTATTGTCGTTCTTGGATTTGATCCATTATTCCTTATATGTTCACAAATATCATATGTGAGTTGATAACTTAAATTTAAGGAGTGTATGAATTTGAAGTAGTTTGATAATAGAACATCTTCAATTATAGAATTGATAGCAATGTAGTATGACCAATTATCATAATAAAAAGAAGTTCAAACTCCTTCTCTAGGTTGGTAATTAATTCTTACCTACTCATACTTTAAGCTTGATTATATGAATCATTAACCAAAAAT
Organism: Erythroxylum rufum; assembly: GCA_027478365.1. Taxonomy (NCBI): domain Eukaryota; kingdom Viridiplantae; phylum Streptophyta; class Magnoliopsida; order Malpighiales; family Erythroxylaceae; genus Erythroxylum; species Erythroxylum rufum. The sequence goes on from JANIHZ010137152.1 coordinate 10,570, forward strand.
AAATTTTAAAAATAGAATTTACTGCACTATAAAGAAGTAATTAATATATTTCAAATAATAATAATTTTAGAATGTATTGTCTTAATTCATCCATCAGATCATTTTCTTGCTTCCTAATTAATCTATATAGATCATCTTTATGATGTTATTGAAGAAAATATTATTTTTCTTGGGAAAGTAATAGTATTAATAAAAGTAAAAAAGAAGCTGATTCTTACTTCACATCAAGGTCTGTGCCAAAAAAGCAAAAATAGATTTGTGTTACCTATTGGCTACTAGTACAATCAGAGCTTCTAATAGTTACAAAACTAGTGTATCTCATACACATACTTGGTAATTATATGATAGTATATATAGAGCTCACAAAACAGTTATAAATTTTTTAAAGGAAAGGAGAAATTGTACAAGCCTTATATAAATATTATTGATCGAAGATGAGATAAGCATCTTGCTCAAAGGATCCACTTAGTTTATTTTCTTAATCCTTATTGCTTATATAGTGGAGACACATATACAAATAATATTATGGGTGTTAGACCCCGAACTTTCTCTTGGAAATTTGATTTTATTAAATGAAATTAAATGAGAAATTAGTGGTGTTTAATGTTTTATTTGGGTAATGGTAATTGGAGCAATTGCAATGATATTTTGAGGTTTATACATGAAATGGGTGTTTTGTGCATGATTGTGTTAATAAAAGACATTGTATGAGATTATGTATGACTTGTGTGATTGAGGAATGCGTATGCGCTTATCCTCTATTGTTGAGTTTGCAATTG
>JANIHZ010137164.1:0-11347 GCA_027478365.1 Erythroxylum rufum
GGTTTGTTTTCTTTCCCTTCACATTTGCTTCCATTAATCTTGTTAGAAGATTTAATAACTACCTAATCTTTTCTTCTTTATTTAGGAAAAATATGAGAAGGCAAAGGTCAATAGAGAAAAAAATGAAAACACCTCACAATCAAGGGTCCAAATCATTTACGGTCGTCTGAAATAAATATATAAAATCTTTGTTTACAAGTTATAATTATATCAATAAACACTATATTATTTATTGTGCCTTATATTTTTCTTTCATAAAATAGAGCGAGAAGGAACTAAATGGATAAGAGTGTCATAAGATCAAACTATACAAAGTCACTCACTATAAGGAAGGTTAAGGGTGGATGTTAGAAGAAACCAAAAATAACTATATAAGTATAAAATTTTGTTTAAATTTTACATTTATTTATTTATGTAGTACTAATATTTGCATTGACAATTGGTTTTATTTTTAATTTTAGAATAAGGTGCAAGAGCTATTATATAAATCAATGTTTAAAGGGAATGAGGTAAATGTAGAAGACATTTGCAATATCGTGCTTGCTATATGTTCTAATTATATAAAAGGTCTTGGCTTAGGCCCTAAGCCAAATGTTTCAACCCCATCAAAATCTACATACATTCAACATCTTCAAAAGGAAAACAAGACGTTTAAGGCTGAATTACATCACACTCCAGAAAAGTTAGCCAAACAAACATGATAAGTCCCTTAGAAAAATACTTGGTCGGATCGTAATAGTAGTGAAGATGAAAGTGAATGGTATTAATTACATCTTTTATTAAATTTTCTTTTAATTCCTATATGTATTATAATTTACATTTAATATTTTTTATTACAAGAAAATTTCAAATTACTGAAAAAAAATTCCCTACAGAAAAAACTTCGTAGTGAATTAGCGAAGAAAATTGTTTTCCTAGGTAAATTTGTCAGAAAAAAGGTATTTTGCGATTAAAAAATCCTTCGTTAAAAGAGGAGGGAATTTTACTGTCAAACTTTGCTGATGGAATTTAGCAACATAATAGTGAAAGTTGTCATAAAAATAGGCGCCAATGGTTCCCAGTAAAAATTACGCGTGAAATTTACTGACAAAAAAAATTTTCCTAAGAAATTTCCTTACGAAAAGGTGATTCTGTAGGTAATTTCCCTACACAAATATATTTCTGTCGGGAGTTTCTCGATGGAAATGTATTTTCATAGGCAATTTCCTTATGGAAATTACCTACGAAAATGTGATTATGTAGGTAATTTACCTATGTAATGATATTTTCGTAGGGAATCACTTTACATAAACAAATAAATGCAGACCTTAAAGTCGAGAAATATTTGAGTGAAATTTCTCTCTCTCTCATTCTAACCCTAAATCGCTCCCACCATCACTTACCATCTCTCACCGTGCTATAAACAAGTCCATTCGTAATAAAAGGATTATTAATGTTGAAGAAAGATATAAGCTGAAGTTTGTATTATGGTTTAGAAATCGAGTAAGTTACATATTATAAAAACATCTCAATGATAGCGACATGGCTAGCTGCATAATACTGGCCACTATGTCACCAGAATTGCAAAAGTAGAATGAGGTTATGGATGCTCATACTATAGCCTATCATCTGATGGAGCTCTTGGATGAGTAAGCTAGGTCCGAAAGGTTCGAGACCTTGAGGTTACTCTTCCATTCCAAGATGGTTAAGGGGACATCTCCATTGCAATATGCACTGAAAATGAATGGCTATATTGAGATATTAGCCTCCTTAGGTTTTTTGATGGATCATTGATTAAGTATAAACTTAATTCTAACTGGTTTGACTGATAGTTATTCATAGTTTGTGCTTAACTATCAGATGAACCAAATGTCCATAATGATTCTTCAGTTGATAAGCTTTCAAAACAGTTGAGCCATTTGTTTGCAAGGACAGTAAGACTGTGATGCTGGTGGACTCTTCTGGTTTGAGAAGGAAGAACCAAAAGAAGAAGAAGTCCATAAGGCCTAAGGGATGTGTAGCCAAGAAGAAAGCTAAGGAGATTGCCTTTAAGGGAACACGCTTTCACCGTAGCAAGGATGGCCATTGGAAAAAAACTATAAGGCCTATTTGAAGTCACTAAAGTAGAAGAAGGCATCAGATGCCCCATCTACATTAGGTATGTTTGTTATTGATATTTATATTGTTTCTAATAATAATAACATATAGGTATTAGATACCGATTGTGGCTCACACATATGTACTGATATTTAGGGCCTCAAGAACAGTAGACAACTCAACAAGGGAGAGTCAAACCTGCGCATGGGCAATGGAGCAAAAGTTGCTACATTAGCCGTAGGAACTTATGTATTGACACTCCATAGTAGGCTTATAATAGATTTTTTGGGTAAATTAGTAAGACTTTATACAAATAATAAAATGTGATATACATATCTAGGGATTCCTACGCATGAATCTCTAAACTACCAAAAGGAGCTCGAATTGAACCTACAGCAATTCCTCACAACCTAATCCCTTACAGGATACACAATCACCATATTCTATACAACCTTTCTACCAAGAAACCTTATAGAGCTAGCTAATCCAACCAAAAGTATAAGTTTATCCACAACAATTTCTAGCTGCGAATTCAAGCAACATTAAATAACAAAACCTAATTAACTGTCAACACAAACTAAGAAGAGTAATGTCCTTCAAGTTTCCTTATTCATTGCAAGTTTGCCTACCTCTCACATACCTTTATTGAAAGGAAAATTATTCGTTCTTCTGGCCTCCATCCGTCGGTTGATCTACTACAGAGAGATGCTCTTGTCTTGTCCACTGCATGTTTCCTTTACTTGCTAATTTGAAACAAGAAGTTTCCTAGTGCTGACTTCTCTTCTGCTCTACCGAAGAGAAATAGGATACCCACCCTTATTCTAGTCTAAAAATAATAACTCCATTTTGCTTATTGGAAGCAAGAATGTTTCCTGCACCTATCTTCATTTCTGCTTTAGAAACCTAAGAACTGTTGAACCTCCAGCTGGCTTCTTGAAATAAAAAACCTACAGAAAAAATATTAGTGTCTAAGAACTTCATCAATTACCTCCACTCGGCGTTTGAGCTGAGATGTTCCATAACTTGGAAGATTACTCTGGAGTACAAGCTCCCCATATCCTTGGCTTCATCTTTGAATGTTCGAGTATTCCTTTCAGACCAAATATTATAGACTGTAGTAGAAAGAAGGATAGGGAAAATGATAATGTTAGAGGTTCTGAAATTTGAGGATTGATTAAACCAAAAAGGGATGGATTGAAGGTTTGTCTGATTTGGGATGTGTATATAGAAGTGGTTGAGGCATTGGTCCCACACGGTTTTAGAGAAGGAACATTCAAAAAATAAGTGTTCAATGGTCTCATTGTCCGAGGTACACAAGGAACAGTGGTAAGGAGTATAGAGATAGAGGAGTTTGTCCCGTGTTTTTAACTTCTCAAGGAAAGCCAACCATAGAATAAAATAACACCTAGGGCTATTACTTTTAAACCAAACCAGCTTTTGCCAAGGAACATTCTATATTGGAGGTCTTAAGAAAATATAGGGTAAACCATTAGTATACTTTCTTGAAGGGCTAGCTAACCATTCCAAACAATCAGGTTTAAAACTATTTGGTTAGTACAGTAGGGGCTCAAGGTTACCAATGATCTCTATAGTTACCTCTTGCCATCTCCACTCATTATTACTGATAACTTCAGAGACTCTTGTTGTCATAGGAAGTTATGACCCATTGATCTATCTTGAAGAAGAGAAGTTCTTTAAGATTCCTCTAAGATGCCACGGGTCTTGCCATAAAAGAGTAGAATTTCCATTCCCTATCCTAGATTTGAATTGGTTCCCTATTTTATCCCTTACAAATAAGATTTTTCTCTAACTCCAAGAGCTATTATAGGAAGGTTGGGCACTCTAGAAATTTTTCCTCCTCAAAATGATAGTGTGCACCCACTTAACCCCAGAGCTTCCCTATCAATATACAAATACCAAATCCTTTTCCCTAATAAGACATAATTCCATGTTGACAAATGTTTAATCCCTAAACCTCCCTCCCTTTTCGGTCTACTAGTGTCACTTCATTTTACCTTTCCATGAGATTTAGAAGCCACCTTCCCAGCCCACAAGAAATTCCTAAGTTTAGTCTCTATATCCTTAAGAATGGATGAAGGAAGAATGAAATGGGAAGACCAGTATACTTGGAAAGAAGATAGGACAGAAATCACCAATTGGAGTGTACCAGTATAGGAAAGGTTTTTATGAGTCCATTTGTTTATCCCAGCATCAATTTTGTCCAATAAAGGTAAGTAATCCCTCCTAAATAACCTACCTGTTAAGAGAGGTACCCCCAAATATCGTATGGGGAGAGTGCCTTTCTTGAGTCCAGAGATAACTTCCATTTGATGAGCCAGGTATTCCATATCAGGAGATAAGAAAAATTGACTCTTGGAAGGATTCATGTCCATGCCAGAGAAACTAGAGAAGGTGCACATACAATCAAGGAAAGTTTGAGGCGAACTTAGATCCGCATGCAAAACATCAGGAGAACGTCAGCAAACGAAAGATGGGTGAGTTTAAGGGTTTTACGGCTTGAATGGTGTTTAAAGGAAGAACTACCATCTATACAAACATTCAAACTCTTAAAGAAAACTTCCATACAAATAATGAAGAGGAATGGAGATAATGGATCTCCTTGTTTTACGTCTGACTTCGATCTAAAAAATTTTGAGGGAGATCTATTAATCAAAATAGAATAAGAAGGAGAGGTTATACATTCTTTGATCCATTCTATGAACTTTAAAGGAAGGCCTACGACTACTAATGCATTTAGGAGGAAATCCCATTTAATGGACTCATAGCCTTTTTGAAGGTCCACTTTAAAAGCACATCTCTTCTGGTTATTAGAAAGGTGATAATTCTTAAAAATTTCTTAGGCCAACAGGATATTATCCCCTTTTTGATGATTCTTAATGAAAGCATTTTGGTTTGGGCTAATAATGTATGGAAGAATCTCTCTAAGCCTATTTGCTATGATTTTATCAATCACCTTATAAAGCATGTTGCAACAAGAGATGGGTCTATAATCTAACACCGTGAAAGGGTGAGCTTTTTTAGGAATGAGAAAATAAAAGTGGAATTGAGCTCTTTGAGGAGTTTTTCATGTTGGAAAAAATTTTGAATGGCACTGGTAACTTCCTCTCCAATGATATGCCAAGTTTGCTTGAAGAAAAAACCATTAAATCCATTCGAATCAGGAGCTTTATTGGGATTAAGAGAATTTAATACCTCCCTTATCTCTTGTGCTGAGACTTCAGCAATAAGAAAATCATAAAGATTATTCTACAAACTCTTTAGAAGAGTGAAGAGCCTTTTTATCCCTAATAGAACCCTGAAAGTATTCAAAAATTTGATCTTGAATTTCTTTTAGACCAAGTATCCTATTCCCATTTCCCATTATTAAGGAATGTATGCTATTTCTGTTTCTGTTAGATAAGAGAGAGCTATGGAAGAATTTGGTATTCCTATCCCCTTCTCTGAGCCATTTAATCCTAGAAGACTATTTAAAGAATGACTCATGATCTTTTAGAGCTCTAATTAACTCATTATTGGCCTCAGATTCCTTAGTAATCAGAAGAGAAGACCTAGGAAAAAGTCTTATTTAATCCTGGATGTTATTAAGAGTAACTTAGCAACTCTCAACTGTAACATTCACGTCCCCTCTTTGGATAGAGTTCAGAATTTTGAAAGCTTTTTTGACCATCTTAAGCCTAGACACAACACAATACATAGGAATACCCTGAACTTGAGAGGACTAAGCATCTTCTACTGTCTAAAATAAATTGGGCTGATAAGTTGGAAAATTTGAAAACCTGAAAGGAGAAGATCTCTTCTGCATACTAGCTAAAGACCTAACCACTACTAGAGAATGGTCTAAGATGTTTGGGTTATGAATAACACTATATGAACTCGGAAACTTAGAGCTCTAAGCCAAGTTAATGAGGGCTCTATCTAACTTCCTAGCAATAAAGCAATCTCTACTTTGTTTGTTGTTCCAAGTAAAACTTCGACCAATGGAATTTAAATCAAACATAGCATTGCCCTCAACACACTTTCTAAAGGCACTCATCCCATTCATAGCTGAGGGAATTATAGGATCTGCCTCATGAAGAAACAATATAGCATTAAAGTCCCCTACAATAATCTAAGGAAGATTACTTACTAAGAGGTTAATATTTGACAGATCAGACCAAAGATTCTTCCTATGGTTGAGGTTATTGGACCCATAAACACAAGTCACTAAGAAGGTAGAAGAATAGTTCCTAGGGGTCAACTTTAAGTGAATCAGTTGGTCATTAGAGCATCGTATAGAACATAAAAAACAATCAGAGTTCCAACCTAACACAATCCTAGTGTTCGAAGCCTGTTCTACATTACTGTATGAAATCCATCTAGTAAACAAGGAGGAGCAAATATTATTCAAATAGGAAGGAGACCTAATCCTAGATTCTATCAAACAAATAAAAGAAATAGATAATCTCTTAAGACAAGCATGTACAACTAATTGTTTTTTGGGGTTGTTTAGACCCCTCACATTCCAAAAAACAAGATCCATTAACACAAAAACCATAAACCATAAACACCTCCTACTTCTGTTTCCTCCTAGATTTCCTACTTTTCCTCACAGTAAAATACCCCTCTGTCCCTCCCATAATACCAGGACTATTAGGGACTAATTCAGAAATAGGAGAGGAAGGAATTATACCTACTTGATTAACAGTAGAAAAGTTGGAATCCTCAAGGTCTCCACTCGATTCTTCTTGCAACTGTTGATCCTGGTTTAGAAGAGAAGGACTCCTAGCAATACTTGCGTCTTTATATTCTAATATTGTCATCTCATTATTATGATCCATCTTTTCAGATCCTTGGACCTTACATTGCTTATTATGAATCGCTAATGTTCTATTTTCCTTATTACTTTTAATTGTCTTCTCTGTGATTGATTCCTACTCCTTCTCTTGCTGATTTGGAGTGTTTGATATCTTCTCATTTAATTTCTCCAACTCTTGTTGTAATCCAGTCTCAAACAATCTCCCTGTAGGTTCCTATTCCTTCTTCAGTGCATGCTGATCAGGCCTCCATTCATACTCAATCCTTATTTCTTTAAAAATTATTTTTCTCTCCTCATTGTATGTAGCCAGTTGGAAGGAAGTAGGTCAACTCCTTTGTAATTCTAGCTCCACACACATCCGTGCATACACTATCCTAGACATCCTAGTCATCTGAGTATCCATTAACAGAGGGTGTCCCACAGCATTTACAATTCTTCCCAACCCATCCGTGTTCTAGTATTCTACTGAAATATTATGAAACCTAGCCCATACTAGGGAAAACCTATCCTTTTCTTATCCCCCCCCCCCCATTTAGACTCCACTTTCACAGAAATAAGGGCTTCCCTTGGATATGCCGAGGACCCTTTTCTAACACCAAATTCAATCATATCTCAGAATCAAACTTAAACAAAAAAAAATTGAGCTAGTAATTAAAGTTTCCTTTAGCCCAAACTCTACCCAGGACTTAGCTAATGCTCTCTGTACCACAGGAAAAGTTGGTCTCTTTCCTATGAAAAAACCTATCAGAGCTAACCTGAAATGTGCAGCTGCCTTCTTAGCTAACTCTGGAGGGGGATGGGATAGATCTGATCCTCCTTAACCTATGGGGGATAGTAGGTTAAAGCTTTATCTTCTGTGGAGTTTGCCATACCATTTGAAACAACTAACTTCCATGACCTGAAGTTCCCTGAATTTTTAATTTTAAAGGAAGTTTTGAAAACAATCTCCTATGGTTTTGTCACTGAGGAGATTTGGTTAGGGTTGATGGAAAGGGACGTTTTCAGAGGTGGGTCTTTAGTCAGAGGGTTATGGTATTTGGGTTGAGGTTTTGGTTTTAGGTTTGATTAAGGATTTCAAAGGAAGATTTTTGGTGGGAGAGAGAAGCGAGGACAGGTAAAGGGGATAGAGGGGTTCGGGGATGGGTAGGAGAAGAAGACGAAGACATGGAAAAGGAGTTGAAACCCACTTGTAATCTCAGAAGTTATAGGTCTCTGCTCATCACTCATAGCTTATAATGATATTCGATGGTTGTTTTTATGTACTTGTATTGACTAAGAATATTATTTTAGTTTCTAGTCTTAATAAAGCTATTTCCATTTAAATTTTAGTAACAATGGTTGTTTATTTAGTTTGAATGGAATGCTTTATGCTATGGGTACATTATGTAATAGAATATACATATTATATATGTCCAGTCTAGTTTTAAATATCAGTGACAATAAAAGAAAAAAACGAGATAATATGAAATCAGCTTACTTATGGCATTGTCGCCTTAGCCATATAAGTGACAGATGTATGATTAAACTACACAAGTGTGATAGTTTAGGGTTATTTGATTATGAATCATATGACATATATGAATCTTGCTTATTAGGCAAGATGGCAAAGTTACCTTTTAAGGGAAAGGGTGAACAAACTACTAGGCTATTAGACTTAATACATTCAGATGTATGTGGTTTGATGTCCATACATGCCAAAGGTGGTTTCATATACTTCATTACCTTCATCGATGATTATTCGCGATATAGGTAATTGTATCTCATGAGAAGTAAATCTGAGGCCTTTGAAAATTTTAAAGAATTCAAAATGAAGTGCAGAAACAGCTGGGTAAAAGTATTAAAACATTTTGATAAAATCAAGGTGGTGAATACTTAAGCCAAAGGTTTCTAAGTTATCTTAGAGATAATAAGATAATATCCCAGTGGACTCCACCTTATACGCCGCCACAACACAATGGTGTGGCAGAAAGGAGAAACCGAACCTTATTTGACATGGTAAGGTCAATAATGGGCTTAGCAGACCAACCAAAATCCTTTTGGGGATGTGCACTCAAGACTGCTATTTATGTGTTAAATAGAGTCCTTTAAAATTTAGTTGATTTTACTCCATATGAGATGTGGACTAATAAGAAACCCTATCTTTCTCACATGAAAGTTTGGGGTTGTTCAGCTTATGTGAAATAGATTCAGTCATATAAGCTAGAAGTTAAATCTGATAAGTGTCTATTTATGGGATATCTTAAAGAAATGATAAGATATCAGTTCTATAACGATTTGGAACAAAAGGTGTTTGTTTCAAAGTATGCTATCAATTTAGAGAAAGAGTTTCTTCTAACAAAAGACAATGAGAGCAAAATTAAACTTATGGAGGTTTAAGATGCTCAAACCGATGCAGATCAACTGCCTGAACTTGAGACTGTTGTTCATAATGATGAAATAATAGTTCAATCTTATGATACACAAGAAATTCGTAGGTCAAGTAGGATATGTCATCTTCCAAGGGGATATAGATTTCTCATAAGTGAGCATAATGACATATTGCTCATAGAAGACGATGAGCCCACTACCTAAGAAGAAGTTCTAAAGAGTTCAGAATCTGAAATGGCTTCAAGCCATGAAATCTAAAATGGATTCCATGTATAAAAACCAAGTATGGACTTTGGTTGACCCACCCGAAGGATAAAACCTATAGTGTGCAAATGGGCTTTCAAGAAGAAAATCGACATAGAGGGTAATGTAGTTACCTATAAAGCTAGGCTTGTAGCTAAAGGTTATTGTCAAAAACAAGGAGTTGACTATGACGAAACATTTAGCTTGGTAGCCATGCTTAAATCCATTAGGATACTCCTGGCCATTACTGCTCATTACGATTATGAGATGTGGCAAATGGATGAGAAAATAACTTTCCTTAATAGAAACCTAACTGAGGATATGTACATGACACAACTTGATGGTGAAAGGATGAATTGCACGGGAACATTGTCTATGGAAGGGTTCGTAGTCAAACTACTAACTTTCTAATCAATTGGGGGTTATGATGTGTTGCCAGATACCGCTCATAACTTGCTTGAATTAAGTATTAATTCAAGTGGCCAACATAACGGAGAACCTAATGGGTCATATACACTGAAGATGCGAAGAATGAGTAAAATGGTTTTAGATGGGGATCCAAGATATGAGAGATGCATGACTAAGCTACACAAGTGTGGTAGTTTAGGGTCATTTGATTGTGAATAATATGACACATACGAATCTTGCTTATTAGGTAAGATGACAAAATTACCCTTTAATACACAAGATAACAAAATTACCCTTTAATAAGCAAGGTGACAAAATTACCCTTTAATAAGCAAGATGACAAAATTACCCTTTAAAGAAGGGGTGGAAGTTTTGTGCCAAATTAAGTAGGATTAAAAGCCACTTAATTCCCACCAACTCCACATTGATGTTGGGGGTTAGAGGAAGGCTAAAGGGTGTAAGAAACTTCAATTTTCATGTAAGTGTTGTGTGCAAACAAGAGATTTTTGGTGAAGTGTTCATAATCTTCTCTCACTCTCTACAAACACTCTCTCAAAGAATACATCACAAAGCTAGCACTTTATGTATGTTCTAGCCATTCTTCCTAAGAGGTTTTAGGCTTTACTCTTAGCGCGGATATCAGTAGAGACATACTCCTTTGGTCATTGTGGTTTACAACAGCCTGAAGAGGTGAAGACAATGAAGGACGAAGGAGATTGTAAGGTACACATCCTAAGTTCAAGTTTGTTAAAGTCACATCTAATGGAAATTGGAAGTTTTAGGCTTTTAGGCTTTTGTTTTATATTTTCGCTACAGTTTTCTATTTTTGATGCATATGATGCAAGAACAAAACCTAACATATATTGAGCAATGAAGGTTTTTAATTTTGGTGGGAAGCAAGCGAAAGAAATGACTTTTGCAACTAAATGAACTTGAAGAGTTTTGTTGCAATGCATACGAAAGGTCAACCTTTATAAGGAGAAGGTGAAGAGATGGCACGACTCTCATCGGAAGCAGAGGAATTCAAAGTGGGAGATGCAGTTTTGCTATACAATTCAAGGTTGAGACTTTTCCTATGAAAACTTAAATCGTGATGGAGTGGACCATTTACTGTCACCCAAGTCTTCGTCCATGAAGCCTTTCAATTGGAAAATGCAAACAAAGAAACCTTTAAGGTGAATAGGTATCATTGCAAACTGTATCTCGACGGAGCTCCAGTGCCACTAGCGGGCAGGCGAGCGAAGCTTAAAAAAACGAGACAAGTGCACTTGACTTTAACTTATGGGACCTAACTAAACCTATATAACACATTTTCATTCTTAAAAAATCGGATTGTCCGAAGGCACATTTCGAAAATTCAGTTCTTTTCATGATCATGTCACATTCAACACAATAACATTCACAATTTCACAAAACCAATCGAATACACATAACATA
>JANIHZ010137211.1:0-11345 GCA_027478365.1 Erythroxylum rufum
CCCCCCACCCCCCATGTTAATCTACAAGGTTGGGCAGAACTACCTGGAACTATCTTCCACCACTGATAGGTTGGACCTTGAAGTAAAGAGACTGCGTAGTCGAACCTCTCATCAGGCTCATAATCTATTTGATCAAATACTCTCTTAGTTCTCTCAAGCCAACCCTCTGCCTCAGCAAGGTATGTAATTCCATAGAAGTCTACAGTTCCCTGCTTCCTAAGTTTATCATACCTCCTTTCTCTCCTCTAGGAACTCTCTGAGGCATTTGTTCAGACTGGGGTATAGGGGACTCTCTATTGGCTCCTATTGACTCAAGATTAGTTGATTCTGTGACATGGTCTCCTATAACAGATGACCTATAACAAACAATAATAATGATCACTATATGGGTCTCTTTCTATATGCCATGTTGAAATGCTCATATATATCCCTAAGGATGCCAAACCATGCTCTGATACCAAAACTGTAACATACCACTCCCATAAAGCATAAGCCCGAACATCCCAGAGGATATTTAAGAATATACTCTATGAAATTGGTACATTAAGACAATCAAACTAACTCATTAAAGGCATCAAACAAACCATGTACATTAAATATATCATAAGCATTCTAAATGCTCATTTTTTCCCATTTCATTCACCAACATAAAAGTCACATGTGTCATTACAATCATGACACAACACTTTTTTGAGCTCAATATCAGTACCAAATATATAGCATAAAATGGGATACTAATACATAAAACACTAATAGACTCCTCAGATTCAGTTGATCAAAACTTTAAGCCATGGTCATCCCTAAAATGCAAATACTAGACTTCTACTATATCTCCTCAGTAGCTAGAACTCCCTTAAACTTGAAAAACAACATTGCAATTTTGATGAGTTTGCGAACTCGATTAGTGAACCATCATCGATGCATTCACTCAAGTCAGATCACAAAAACAAGTATATCAAAGTTTATCATACTTCCACAAGGATATCATGTAAGCTAGCATTGCATATCACAACACATCCTCTATTAACATCAACTGTAATTCACTATTTCAAAACAATTCAATAATTGATTTCAATTCAATCATTTGATACATATAGGGATGTATATGCAAATGCATATGTGTTTCCATTCTTATTTTGTTTTGTGGAGATCAAGTGCCTACCAACCCAATTTACTATCCCGTATCCATTGTGGATACTGAGATCATTTCTGGACCATATCCATTGTGGATACTGAGTCTATGTTATTTAAGCCTGAGGTTCTTTTTTATAATCCTGAGCTCAAAGCTCTTTTTTACATATCGATCACTTTGTCACAACTCCTTTATCTGATCATGCATTTCAATATGATGAGATGCATCATTTCATATGCTATGTTTTCATTTCCTTTCATCTCTATGTATTTATGCCATATATATCAAACTCCTCAGATCTAAGTCTAACATTTGTCAACCAGTTGTACACACATTCTATATTAAACATACAATTCATACAGAAAGACATACAATTCATACAGAAGCACATATAAATGAGTTTACACCTCTAAGTTGACTCACAATACTCTTCATAAAACCTATTGCCTTGATGTTTTGGCAATGTCTGGATGTTGACGATAACCTTGCACGTCTAACATCATACAATACACACATAGTTCACAAATCATTAATTTGTTTAATCATATGATTATACAATCATGCACATGTATATGTTTCATGTTTCATGATTCAATGCATACTCAATTGACTTTTCGGGTATGTATTCTTATTCATAGATCTTGACTATTCAATTTGTGCTTATACACCCTAAGACCATTCAAACATTATATCTTGTGTGCTACAATTTTGTAATCAGGTTTGTACTGTTAAGTTAGCTTGATTTACTCCAAATTCATCAACATACATTACACTTATCTTTAAACATTTTCATGATCAAAAAGCCTCTTATAACACACACACAATTGTTACTTTAAATATGGAATTTTAGCAAGTTAGATCTATATATTCACCAAACTTTTTCCAGCAATATATATATTCATTTATTTATCCAATTCTCATTCATAATTACCACATGTTCTTCAATGCTCATTCATCCATACCTTATACACATTACTCGTGTCCTTAAGATCATATTTTCACTTAAAGAACTAATTTATTCCTTTAACAAATCATAATTTCTAGCTTTGAACACAACCACATCAAAACAATCTATTCTTTAGGTTATGACATCAATTAACTACATAAACTTATCAAGCTCTTAACCAATTAATCAAATAACAATATAGGCTTAGTCCTATCCTTAATCAAGTCCAAATATACCAATTTAGAGTGATTTTTCTCAATTGGTTCGACATGTACACAAGGCTAAAATTAAAATTCCAGAATTTGTCATCAACATCACTAATGTGTGTAACTTTACTACCTTCAATACTTCACGAATTTTACAAGCTTAGAAACATCACTAACAATTGAAAATTTCTAGATTTCATGTCCTTTAACGTTACTCCATTTCAGGTTAATTTAACTTCCATATTGGTTCACAAAAATCTGCTCATTTGTTTCATTACCATTCACTTTGTACCATCATACTTGCAGTCCTAACTTTTCTAAATTTGAAAGCACTTTAATAACACCTATCTTTAGCATGAATTCATCATCAATTATACTTCAAATCCTAACTTAAATCATCCATATAACAGCCCATAAACTATTGTTGTCATCCATTCTAAAACAAAACAGAAGGTACCCTTTTCATTCATCATTTTCCAGCATGATTTCAACACCAATACCGCATTCAATCTATCCCTAATCAGTCATCATAATTTCTGTTAACACATGCCATAATAGATCAGTACTTCACTTACTTGTTAAACTCAAATAACACCTCAATGTATGAAGCCTACTTTGCCTCACAGGCATGCAAGAACATTTCAAGAATAATGAGGGAGTAGGATGGTTTCGGCAATGATAAGAAGAAGACAACAAAATGTAATAATATTTTACCTCTAAAGCTATCTTTATGATGGATTTTGCATGGGTTTTGGGGTGGTAATGTACAAAATTAGGGTAGAAATCCAAAGGTGTGGGTGAGGTATGGATTTCGGCAATGAGAGGGAGAAGAAGAAGATAGTATATAGCAGAAACATAACAAAAGAAGCTAAATATGTTGGTCACATGGTGTAGGAAGAGTGTTCTTTCTTTAAAGACTCTTGTCATGTATTTAACCAAGATACATGTTGTCCTTCTTGGCTGGCAAATGTCATTAAATTCCTAAGCCGTTTGTCACTTATTTTATAGGCTTAGTCATCCTAAATTTCCTCCTATCAACTTATCTAGCCACTTGAAATTTTTCCTAGTCTAAATTTACATTTTAATCCATCAATCTTACAATTATGACAAATAAACTCCAAATTCCTAATTGTAATCCATGAATTCCTTTTAATTATAAATCAAAATGCATGACATTAGAAATGCACAATCATGTCAGAATTATTTTGAAACTTTCATACCCTGGAACATGTCAATTGAGAGCATATAAAATATTTGCATTTTTAAACATATTCATGTGTGCATGCTAATATCATGCATGTGAATGAATTCATAAATTATCTCCTAAATGCACCAAATGAATTCTATAATGATTTAACTCATGTGACTCAGTATTCTAGCACTCTAACCCTCAATAGTTTTGGAAACCGATTATTACAAGATGTATCCTCATCAATTACATCAAAATAGAGGCACCTCTCATCCATAACCCTTAGGGTTAGCTTCCCTTTATAAACATAAATTAAGGCCTTAGAAGTGGCTAAGAAAAGTCATCCAAAAATCAAAGTTACATTCTTATCCTTGCCATATACAAGACCACAAAGTCTATGAGAATAAGAAACTTACCAATTTTGATAGGCATATCTTTTAATATACCTACTGGACATTTGATAAAACTATAATAATTATAGAGAAATGGTTGTATGTGAGGTCCTAAACTATACCCTAGTATGAATGTGTCGTGTCCATGAAAGTATAAGTAATGGGTGTCAACGAATATGAAAGTGAGTGCTTAGTACAGGACTTAATTATTATTGCAAAATTGTTAGGGGAAATTCAATAATTTGCATTAATTATGTTATGCATACATAAAAATAAATTAATCATAGGCTAAAATTCTAAATGAATTAAGATGGCATGTAATTACAAGGAATAAGAAAATGGTGTGGCCAAATTGTAATTAATGAAAATTGAAAAATATGAACTAATGGGAATTAGCTACCTGTCACTCTACACACCATAAGATTTACATATAAATATGAAGAGGATGAGATGAGGCTGAACCTAACAATCAAAATTCAGATTTTTGAGCTCCTCTCTACATCAAAATTCATACTAAATTTGATCTCTAAAGGGGATTTTGAAAGAAACACAAGAAATTGGTGTATTTGAAGTCTAAGGGAAGTTAATTTCATATATTGACATGAAAATTAAATCCTTCCTCACCTCCTCTTCATCTAGAGTTTTGTTATGTGTAAAGGAGGAGAAGACCAATGACAAAGGCAAAGGGAAGCAAGTGGAGTGAAGAAAAAGGGTTTTGATCACTCCTTCAAGAGGTAAGGGAAATTTTTATATGTTTTCTTGAATTTATGATTATGATGTGAGTGGAATTTGTAAAAGAAGTATTCCATAGGAAAATGGGATATTTTTGGTTAAATTGGATGTGTTTTTTCCTTGCTCATGCATGATAAGACCAAAGTTAGTTGATTTAGGATGTGTACCTAGCTGAACGGATAGGTTCCACTGAACAGGCTTCTATAATTTGGTCATATATTATCCTGTAGACCTCAAATTTGGATAATTCTAATTTGAGATTAAACTATAGACATAGGCCTAAAACTTTCATGAAGAAACCAAAATTTGATTATGCATCAAATTTTTGAATTCTAGCTTGAAGTTGAGGTCTGGTTGTTGTCACTATTTTATAAAAGCCTATAGTGTTTTGGATATAACTCCCAAAAGACTTAACTAAATTAGATGAAATTTATTTCATTAGAACATAAGACATATAGGAACATTTTTCTAGAAGACCATTTTACCTAAAAACCCCATTTCTTATATAAAAATGGCCATAAAAAATGGATCTGGAAACCTTTTCCGAGAAAAGTTAGAAATTGGCCAAGCACAACTACAAGTGTAAGTGCGCAGCCGTGCATAATATATTCTACCAACAAAAAATCCATTTTGAGACAAGGTGCACGGTTGCACATGAAACGGGTGCAGTTGTGCATCACCCCATTTTAGCCCAAACATGAATTTTCCTCACCCGAATGCTACCGAACTTCATCCGAACCTTTTTGGATTTCAATAAAACTTAGCAAACCCATTTATAAAGGTAATATGAAACTCATCATACATGTAATTTGAATATACCTTAAGATTAGGCATGCTAAACATTTTCAAATTATATTGCAAGCATAAGGAAATGAGTTTGTATGTTATGAATTTGTTACTTTATAATGTGATTATGAAATGTAATTATAATGCTTTGATGATTAGTTTTAACCTACCAAGTCTTAGATGTGGGTAAATAGGCATGCCTAGAAGGGTCTGCAGCTACTTCTGCTTTGAGACACTATGGTGTCTTCTATTTTAGAGATAAATCTCTTCTGTTTTAGAGGTTATTGCCTCTTCTGTAGATACTATCATAGGTATCATTTGTTTTGTTTCCATTACCTACATTTGAAGAAATTAGAAGGCAATTCTACATATATTCTGATATTTCTTATGTTCTAATGCAAATTATATTCTGAATAATCTCTTAATGTCATATTCAAATATTGTTATGTGTATTAAGATATTTTATGGATTCTATTTTATAATGTAATTTCCATCACTTAAATGTCATGAATCATTTGCATGTGAATGTTGGGCGACTGTTGTGAGTAGTTGCCATCTTGCATCATTATTCCCCACTAAGCCATATGCTTAGTACAATGGTTTTTCCTCTATGTAGGTCTTGATAAATATGGTTAAGGTTAGGACAACCACAATGGAAAAAGAAGGACGTGTAATATTTTAAAAGATTTTGTATTTAAACGTTTTGTTGAAATCATAAATATTAAGAAAACATTTTATGGTAAATGTTTGTAAGACTTATGAAGATTTCAATATGTAAATGGCCTATAATAACCATAACTTATTATGAGATTTTCAATGTATGGGTATGATATGTGTAATTTGTGACTTGTATAAACCACTTTAAAGTATGTGAGCAAATCTATTAACAAGGGTAACTATATAAATTATGATCTATGTTGTCCTATCTTTGGGAATTGTTGGATTGTCTAGGTCTATTTTGTATGTATCCGTATATCCTCCTAGGGGTATTAGGGTGTCACACAGTAGCTCTAAGATTGTGAACCTCAAGCTTCTTATAGATAGGTAGAGTTATAAGGCTAATGTGTGTCGTTAGATCATATATAATATGATCAAAATTTATATCATTAAAGGTACAAGGGATACAAAAGTTGTTAGGGTCCTTAAGTTTTGGAAGCAGTCCATTTTAAGTTGTAACTTTGCACTCCTTAGTTAAGGTTACAGTTTCATACTCCTCAAGCCTTCTCTTGTTGGACAAGATTTTCTTCAAAACCCTAAAATAAGAAGGAATTTGTTTTAAAGCATCAACAGAAGGAATAGTAATATAAATGTTTTAAAGAATATCCAAAAAATTCCTAAGTTCCTTATCTAACTTCACCTTATCCAAACTTTAGGGAAATAGTATAGGTAACTTATAAGGCATAAAGAAAACGTATTCAGGTTCTTATCCCTCTTTTTTCTCTCTCTTAAGGTCATTCTCTTACCTAACAGGTGTCTTACTTGCTTTGTTTTCCTTACTCTCAATCTTCTCTGACCAAGGACTTTTAATTAGCTCACCACCTTCTTAAACCCTTCATTCTATTTGGCTTAGGTGGTAAGGAAGTTCTTTAAGAGGGACTCTAATTTAGAGTTTGATGAGGGGTTTAAAAGGTACTAGGTGGTTGTCTATTATAAAGTGTAAGGTTAAACATATCTCTATAAGAGAAATTAGGATGGTTCCTATAACTAGGGTTATAGTTTTTCAAGAATAGGTTGTTATTCTATTTAGGTTTATTAATTAAGTTAACATATTCCATAAAAGGGTCATGTAAAAACTAGTTCCCCAAGTAGCAATCTACAACTAAATGTCATGGGAATCCATAAATATCACAAACCACATTAGTAGCATTAGCATAATTAACAATCATATGATCAAATTTTTTAAACAAAATGTCTATCTTAGCAATTAGAAGATTCAAGGTATCTAAACCATACTTACGTGGAATCTCCTTAAAAATCTCTCACTTGACCACTAATAGTAGTTTTGAACCATATCCTCTATCAAAGTATATGAATCATCTACTATCTTATTTGTTAAAGCTCCATCAATAGTAGTATCTATAAAGATCTTGGTGTTATAAGTCATTCCATTGTAGAAGGTCTGAACTATTAGCCTCTATTATAATTCGTGATGTGGATAGGGCCTTAATAGCTGTTTATACCTCTCCTACTCCTTATATAAGGACTTATCTTCCCTTTGGGGAAAAGTAGTGGTCTAGTTCCTCATTTTTAATGTCTTTCCTAGAGGAAAATATTTAGTAGAAACTGTATGACAGAGTTGATCTCATATAGTGATTGACTATATTGGTAAGTTTCTATAACCATCCTCTAGCTTTACCTAAAAGAGAAAGGGAATAGTCAAAGCTTACTAGCATTTAAATAGACACCAATAAGCTTCAATATATCACAATACCTTAGAAATATTGGCAGGTGCAAGTTGGGTTCTTGATATGGTGAACCTCCAAATTGATTTTAATATAGGAGAGATTTAGCTTAAAGTTAGCAGCTTTGATGTTGGGCCTTACAGCGCCTGAGCTAATTCCCTTGGCATTTTGTTTGGTGAAATCCTTTAATGACCTCATATTCTCTACAACCATCTTTGCTTCCTTAAATTCTCTTCTCTTCTAAAGTTCTCTTTTTATATGCATGTTTCTTTCAATCTCATGATCTAACTCAACAAGATTCCCATATTTACTGGAATTGCATATAATGGAAGTAATTTGTAAAAGAGAAAGAATAAAGAACATTTAGTAATTAAATAATGAAACAAAATAATACAAAATAAAAAGTATAGTCCAATTAATTTGAAATATGTCTATATTAATTACTAGTCCTTAATAATGATGTTAAAACTTTATTGTTTATTTTTACAAGCGTACAATGTAGTTGTAGCTAGTATAGACAATGTAATTCCATGACAACTGTTGGTTATCTACCCACTATTCACAAACTTAACAAACTAGACCAATGATGGATGATTGAATGAAAAAATAACTAACAAATGTAAATACTAAAGCAAAGTAATGATCAAGAATAAATCAATATACAAAATAACTATATTTAAAGTAGGTTTCCACTAGGACTTTACTATATGTAACTTTTGTTGCTTTAATGAAAACACTTAGTTTTTTAGACCAAAAAAATTTTGCAACTTAGATCATATTCTCTCTTAAGACATGCAACCTATATTTATAGGTTAATCAAATGAAATCTCTTTTGAATATAGACAATAAAAACGATTTACTTCATTTTATAAACTCTCTTGATAGGTTTTACCCTAAACTAGGAATATCTTGTAACTTTCTCTTAAATAGTTCAAGCTTAACCATCTTTATCCAATTTATGATCAAACCACACATCATATATTTTGAATCTTAACGCATGAATCAAATATTGAATCTTCTGCTTTTGCTATTTCGATTTAATCAAAATAAAAACATGGATAAATCATAAAAAACTAAAATTTCATTAAACCAGAGAATAAATCAATGTATATCACATTCACTTCCCTCTATTGCTTTCCACTATAGTTTACCATATATGGACTGAACGTAATGCACCTTTAAGAATGAAGCAATGGTGGGGGAGAGAGTGTATTTCAGAGTTATCTCCCACGTTAGGGAACTTCTCAGCCTACACACCGAGAGGAGGTAATTTTATATTTAGGATCATCCTTTCTTTTGCAGGTTATTTGTTTCGACATTCCAGGTTGCAGCATGCGGGGTCTCTTTGGCAAGGCCATGCCTATTTTAGCTTACCCCGGAAGTTCAACACACTCCCCACTTGGTGGTAGCCTTCCCTTGGCCATTTCAGTGCCTGAGGTGTCCATAAGCAGCCTTCCCGTCAGCCTCTTTTGGTTTGCTTCTTCTGGGCTTGTGATTTTAGTTCGGCTTTCACATGGATTATAGATGCTTTGGTTTTGGTGGAGCTCCTTATCTACCTGCTTTTGACTGGAAGTATTTTGTTCCTTCTTTGCTTATATTATCCTTGTTTTGTGTTGTTTCTATCTTGGCTTGTTTGAGACTAGTTGCTTATTTTAGCTAGATGTGTCTCCAGTGGCACTTGTAAATGGACGTTCTGTACATATTTTTCTTTTCTATTAATTTCCTCTGATTTATCAAAAAAATCAATGTATATCACATTTAAGGTTTGTACTATTGAAATCTATATCACAATTTAGTTCATAATCAAACAAAGAATATCAACAAAAAATAATAAAGAAACCAAGAAAGAATTCAATGTTCTTAAATCTTGAATCATCAAAGAATTCTTTTTAAAACGTTGTTTTATCTTCAAATAATGATGTAATCTTGATCAAAATTAGTGTAGAATAACTTCAAAATAAATTATCAATGTTTCTTAGCCAAACAAAAAACTCTTTTTCCTTATTTTATTTAAATATAAGATCTTATCTTTTTAATAAGCTATGGTTCCAAACACGATTATGTATTGTTAGTCATGTTGTCTTTGTTTTTAAATGAGCTACATGGTCCTTTTTTACTCATAATCAAGAAGATATTGTATGGAGGTTCTCCTTCACCTATTGAAGTAAGAAGACAGTAAATTTCGAAGTGAATCTTAAGGAATGGATATGGACTAAAAGTTATTTTTCCAAAATAATATAAATTAGTTTTGTCTCTTTTTCCCTACTTTCTTTTATTATTGATGTTCATTATAAAATTATTTTTATGTGAATATACCATAATAATTCATTAATTTAGAAATATGTTAAAAGTGAACACACATAATTCTCCCTTTCCTCGTATGCCATCTGAGGATTAAAAAGTATCAGAATAGGTCTCATTTAATACATATAGATCTCTAGCAAAATTCAAGTAAAGATCATTATGGCATAACTTACATCACTTTTTAACTAAGAAGGTCAAGATGTTAATTTTTTTCCATTAGTTAATGGAAATGATTTCTTATATTAGAGAATTAGGGTGAAAGTATTTCTTATAGCCAATGATTTTAATTTATGATATATTGTAGATAATAATGAATGGAATAGGAAATACAATATTCTAGTTTGAATAAATAGTAAGGCAATGCATATTTTCTTTTTCCATATTAGATATAAATGTGTTATCTAAAGTTTCAACATATTGAATTCTTATGATATTTGGCACACATTTGATCTTACATATGTTAATAATTGTCATAATAATATTCGTGTTAGTGATACTAATATTACTCATGATGAGCTTAATAAGAATTTATATGAAAACTAAAAATAGAGTAAAAGGAATGAGAAAGACTAAAGGTAAAAGAGAGCACTAAATATCACATACGATGATGCATGCAATTATTAAAGTAGAGAGTTAATTAATAAGGTGGCTTACATATACTTTATGACAAATAATAAAGAGGCTCTGATAATGATCGTGATTTTTCTTATAAAGAACTTGTTGAATACTGATGAGGTTGAAAAGGAAGAAATTATCTTCCAAGTATAAAGAGGTTTAAAAATTCTTAGATATATGCATGATTGAGATAAGAAATTGAAATGTGATATGCATGACATGATAGAATCTATGAGTGTGGTTATTGCCAATGATAATGAGTATGATCTTTTTCATAAAAATGAGGCATTGAGAGATTAATGACCACAAAAATTCCTTATCTAGATTTAATGTAGCTAATGAAAAATTAAATATCACGCGTATAGCTTAAAAGATATATAATGATAGATATGTAATTAGTTTCACTTATAAAATTACATCATTTTTACAAAAGGAAAATATTTATAAGATGGTTTTATGCCTAAATCATCACATAACCATATAATGTTCAATTATATAAATGAAAATTTCAATGCTCATTTATCTTATTCTAAGCCTCAAGGTAAACATAAATTCTATACATGTATTGTTGGATCCCGTTTCCGGAACCCAACTACTTAAACAGAAACCCTCATACTTATACATGATTATAATCTCACTGA
>JANIHZ010137255.1:0-11343 GCA_027478365.1 Erythroxylum rufum
ATCACTTCCACTCTCAAGTTCCTAGTATTTTCCATTCACTTTTCATTGTGTTTTCCTTTGAACAAAAAATTTATAGCCATTTTTCGTTCAAATGCCATAATCTTACAATTAGTATCATTATTATCCTAATAGTTTATTATGATGGCACGACAAAGACCAAAAGACAATACTTAAGATAAGAGTATAAATTGAACTTTTTGAACATATTTCTTATTAAAAGCTAAGATTATAATAATAAATATATCCTCAAAAACACTTTTTGCTCATTTTCTATATTTATTTCGCTCAATTGTTATTGCTTCACTTCAAATAAGTTTCGTCATAAATTTGTACATGATTTTGCATTTTTTAGGAAGTCCTAAGTTCACATAATTGATTTGACTAATATATGAATTGATATCATGCTCATGATTACTAGTTTAGGATTATTATTTCCATGCAAGATCAATCCCATTATATTGACACATATTTGACCACTATTGAGAACACTAGCAAACCTTTATTTTTAAGGAACTCAAAAAATATAGGAAACATGTAATCCTTGTTAGCCACGAAATAAGGAAGATTACAACCAATTAAATACATTATGTAGCTCAGAATCTATATTTGGTCAACCAAACAATATAGAGAGACCCTTATAGGAGTTTTTATCAAAGGATTACATGAAGTGATTGATCACGCCATTTCTAAGATATTGTTACTTGTTGGATTGCTTGACACCAATGAATTACATGTGTAATATATGTGAATCCTCAGTTATTGCGTGGTAGAAATATATCCATGGTGCTTCTAAGGGCTCCCAAAATTTATATATTTCTTTAAGTCACTAATCTTAACAGGATTTAAAATTCTATAAATTTTACATATTTTCTTCTATGCATCCATGTATCAATTTCTTATTTTGTACCTTGAAAGGTTGTCAGAAACCATTCTAGAACCAAATAACATTAATGCGACATCTAAATTTGAATTTTAAGATAATAGAGTGTCTTTGATTCAAATGTTTAGTTTTCCTACCCCAATTCAGCCCCTCTTCTTTATAGTATTATAGATTACATAATCTCTAAATTCAAATTCATAATGTAAACCATGCAGTTATAGCTTATTCAATTAACATGAAAAGAGAATTAAAAAAAATCATAATTCGAAACACATTTAAAGTACAAGGTCAACTCAACTTAAATATTCCAAATGAATATATCTCCTAAATAAAAAGAAATCCTAAAATCCACATGGAACCCGAACTTGGTGAACTTAGCTTTTTCTTATACATGGTGTAACTAATCACCTAGTTTAAATTGGATGGGTTTATTCTCAATTGGTGATTACATTTTGGTAGGAATAGATTCAGACTAAGAGCATATAATTCATTTGAGAGAAATGGACAGAATTTCATATTGGTTTACATGTCTCTTCTTATACATTTTAAAATTATATAAAAAATTAAACAACACATGATCAAACAAATGGTTGTTTTAAACATTATTATATTGGATTTTTACGATAACAATTAATCACATAGTTATGTATTATACCTTATTGCCTTAGAAGACATTCTTTAAAATGGTTTGGCACATGACCATATACCAAACTATATTTCAATCAAAACATATGATGAACTTGGTTGAAAACATGATCATGTATTAAATTGTGTTCATACAAAAACTATTATGTAACACGATTTGTGAAAAAAAGTGTGTATAAATATGTGTTATAAACAAAACCCACCATAAACACCATCTGAAACACCTTGTGTACCAAATTGAGTTACTCTATAAATCATCTACAACACATGAATGTTTCATGCCTTAATACTACCACTAAAAATATCTTAAATTAATAGCATACAAAGAGTGATGAAATTTTATTTAAGAGTAGTAGTATTTTAAATGTACATTATTATTTTTTTAACTTTACTAAAGGATTTCTTTTCAAAAAGTAGTCTTATATTTTATATGTAGGAGTAGGATTTTTTGTTAAAAGTTTTGGTATTTTTAAGATGCATTTGTGGGAAAAAAAATTATCTTAGTCATATGGTATTTGCAAAATTAGTGATGGTATTTTCATACAATTTTGTGGTATTATTTCCATAGGGCAGGGATAGTTTTTGCATACAAATGATGGCATTTGGTCTATACAATACTTGTGTTTATTCTAAAAAGTGGCGGTATATATTGTTTAAGGTGTGGATACTTTTGGAAAAATGTTACAACTCTTGCAAAATAAACTGGTGATATTTAGAGTAATGAGTTAAAGTACTTTGGTAATATAAGTGCTACAACTTCTTATGCATAATATTTTTATTTTTCTAAAGAATACTGATATATCTATTTTAAGATGTTGACATTATAAAACTTTTGCAAAATGTAATGGTGGTATCAAGAGAATTATGTTCTGACCGCGCGTTGTAACGCTAATCAAAATTAAAATAACTAGACTACTACTGTAGAGTGGTGAGTCTAGGTCGATCCCATAGAGAGTGCGCCTAAAGTTTATGAAATGAAAATAATCGGTGTTTACGAAAAGGGGGTTTTGGATTTTTAAAGAAGAAAATAAAAATAAAATTAACTAATAAAAAATAAAGTATAGAAAACATGCAACAAAATGATAAATGCAAGGAATTTGGTAGGGACTTAGTTCTTCGGTTAAATCTCGGCCTAAACCCTAAGCAAGTATATTTTATTAACTTGTTGTTCTTTAACCTCTCATAGAGACTATTAATCATGGGTTAAAAATTAACCCGAGTTTTTCCTTAGGTTGTGTTTAATCAAGATACGCTCGTTAATTAAACCTAACCACCTAACAACCTAGGATACGATCTCTAGATTTAATTAGACGGTAGCATTACGAATTAGGAAAATCGATTAATCAAGGCAATAATCACATACGATGCGTCATTTAACCTAGGTCATTTAACACGTGCACGCTTCTCCTGGTTAATTAATTTGTTGCTCATGCTGCCTCAAATGACGCCACGTTATGCCTGCTGCCTTGGTCCTCTCTTGTGTGGCTTGTCTAATTAATTTGTTGATTAAAATGTCTCCACTGCTCCTTTGTTACTCATGCTAATGTATTTTCCATTTCTCTTGCTTTTTGTTTTTTTTTCTTCTTCCTCTATGAAAGCAAGTAGATATTAATCTTCGGAAAATGATCCAAAATTTTGTACTTTCGACTCACTTTAATTTCTTTGCTCTCAAATTATACCTAAAATCAAATATAAATTAAAGTGAGTATTTTAATCATTTTTTATCAATAATCGTTAAGTGAAAATAATTAAAAATATCAGCAATTAAGCACATATCAACTACCACTTTACATGTTATACCAAAGAATGAGTTCTTTATATCTTACACATCAGGTAACTT
The DNA here is from genome assembly GCA_027478365.1 of Erythroxylum rufum. Taxonomy (NCBI): domain Eukaryota; kingdom Viridiplantae; phylum Streptophyta; class Magnoliopsida; order Malpighiales; family Erythroxylaceae; genus Erythroxylum; species Erythroxylum rufum. The sequence goes on from JANIHZ010137255.1 coordinate 3,366, forward strand.
TGGAACATTAAAGATAGGTAATGATTGCATATCTAAGGTAATTGGTATTGATAACATTTGTCTACAAACCAACATAGGAGTGAGGTTATTTCTTAAAGGAGTCAAACGTGCTCCAGTTGTCTGTTTTAATTTAATCTATGTTTAGGTGCTTGATGATGAAGGTTATGATAACCATTTTGGTTCTGGAAAATGGAAGCTCAGTAAAGGCAATTTAGTTGTAGCCAAAGGAAAGAAAATATCTAAACTATATTGGACAAAAGCTTCAGTGGCTAGAGACAGTGTGATTGCCTTAGATATGGAGGTATCAAATTTGTGGCATCGAAGGCTTACTCATATTAGTGAAAAAGGGTTAGATTGCTTAGCTAAAAATGATGTGCTTCTAGGATTGAAGAGTGCAAAATTAGAGAAGTGTTCTCACTGTATAGTTAGTAAGCAAACTAGAGTGTCATTTAAGAAGCATCATCCTTTAAGGAAGTCAGACTTTCATGAGTTAGTGCATTCTGACATTTGTGGCCTATTGAAGGTAAAATATTTTAGTAATGCTCTCTAATTTGTTACCGTTCTTGATGACTGCTCCAGAAAACTTTAGGTCTATACACGGAAGACAAAAGACCAAGTCCTAAAGAAATTCAAACAACTTCATGCTTTGGTTGAGAGGCGGTCAGACAAGAAGCTAAAATGCATTTATACTGATAATGGTGGTAATTATTGTGGACCTTTTGATGCCTATTGCAAGCAACATGGTATAAGACATGAAAGACTCCTCCTAAGACTCCTAAGCTTAATGGTTTAGTAGAGAGAATAAACCAAACATTGATTGAGAGGGTTAAGTAAAATTACCAAAAATTTATGGGGTAAGTCACTGTACACAGCGGTGCATGTTATTAATCTTAGTCCTGCGGTTGATTTGAATAGAGAGGTGCCAAATAAAATTTGGTTTGGCAAGGATGTCAATTATAATCACTTATGGGTCTTTGGTTACAAGGCATTTGTGCATGCTTCAAAGGATGAAAGATCTAAGTTGGATGCAAAGATAAGGCAGTTTATTTTTATTGGCTATGGTTAAGATGAATTTGGTTATAGGTAGCATGATCCTGTTGAGAAGAAGCTTGTTAAAAGTCGTGATGTGAAGTTCATGGAAGACCAAACTATTGATGCCATTGATAAGGTGGAGAACTACATCTGTGAAAGATAATAATTTGTTCGATGTTAATCCAGTGTGGTTACCTATTCACAATCTAGATGGAAATGATGGTAATGTTCAACATGATGTGCAATATAATTATGTTGATAATGAGCAACTTAGAGATGAGCTTAATGCTATAACAAATGATGTTGAAGAGCATCATGAGTCACAAGATGAGAGCTTAAATGATGCACTCGAACCACCACAAGTTCAACTTAGGAAATTTGATAGGCAAAGACAACCATCTAAAAGTTATCTAGTCGAGAAAATCTACAACTGCACAAAGCCATTCCTAATACCTACAAATCAAGTATTCCAAGGTCGTCTCCCACGAGGACTAAAACACTCACCACTGAATTAATCCTAGTTACTTGAATGAAATTGACAGTAGACTTAAAAGATGATTGGATTAGGGTACGTAGTAAAATGTGAATACTAGAAGATAATGAACATGGATAATTTGATGATTTAAACTTAGGGTTTTGGGGTTCACTAACTCAAGAGATTGATTACTAAATTATGAAATTGATTGGATGACAGGTTATAATAACAGTTGCAACATTTTACTTATATTCTCTCTCAAGACATAAAAGAATATCTAACCAGTTGATTACCATCTCTCAATATGCAACCCAACCAGTCAAATTCATGAAGAACCAACAACTATCATACTAGCTTAGGATATCTCTATCTCTAAATCTAATGTGTTTATCTTCCTAGTGCATAAACCATATTTCACCTCTCAGTTCATCATATGATTCCTAAGATTGCATCTATGGTGATCAAGTATAGAGACAGCAGTGAAATGTAAGAGAGATAAACATAGCCCAAGAACCTTCATTCAACACTAATCAATCCATAAAATACAAATCTATCCCCTAAATAGGCTACATCCCTTACCCTAAATGAGGTTTAGTTCCAGAACATGATAATAGAAACCATATACATAAAGATGCTCAATATTCAATAAAGAGTAGAGAGAGAAGGTAGAGAAAACACAAAACAAGGTTGCTTCCAATCCTTGATGCAATCCCCAAAACTTCCTCTTTGCCTCTTATTTTGTGCTTCCTTAAGTGGTAACCTCATTTTCAATGTCCAGCCCCCTCATTAAGTCTTAAAAATAAGTATTTATAGTGTCTTGGGTTCAAAGAAACCTAGTTTTTGGTAAACAGGGGAAGTTAGGTCGTCCTTGGACCGACAAAGTCCGTTAGGCGAACTTGATGTCTGTTAGGTGGACTTGATGTCCGTTAAGTGGACCTTCTTGGGTCTCTGGAGTGGAATTGTCCAGGCAATGTCCGTTAAACGGACATACGCTGGTCATTTAAAAAATGTGCACTTTTGACCCTCCAGTTGACAAAATCTCTCATCGGAGTCTTCATGGAAGTTTTAGCACTCGGAGTCCTCTTTGAAAGCTTCCTTGGATGACCTTAATCCGACATCCATGGTAAAAGTTATGCCTTTTCCCCCGAAATATATCCACTTGTACCTATCAAGCAATAAAGTTGAAATGTGTGAGAACTAACCAAAATAAGGCTTCAAATTCACAAAGAGATAAGTCAAATTAGTTCTAATTCATCCCAAAATCATATAAGAATAATTTGACTTATCAAATTCCTCCACACCTAAACTATTACTTGTCCCCAAGCAAAACAAAAGAAAACTAACTACTCAATCCTTAACCAAGTTATTGATTCCACTTTCATAGGGGTACGGTGGCATTTAGCAAATGCCACAAGCCTTTAAACCACTATATGTCTATAATGGAGGAGTTATAGTCTCCTGAGGGTTTACTTAAAATGAATGGTACCCACAAACATTTCCTTTCCATCATTTCACACCTAATCACCATCATAGCTCAATCCAATAAGTCAAAAGTGTTATAGGTAAGAATTGAAACATAGATGCAAGGTTACATAATACTTCATTAATTAGATCACTACTAAGCAACAATAAGACCTCATAATGCTTCAATTAATTAAAATCACATGCCATAAATGAAGTCTTTCATAAACCATTCACTTTCATACACAAGTGTTTAAGGGTTACTCTCAATCATCTTCTCATGCCTATCTCTTACCATAAGCTTGCATTTTATCTACTTCTCCATTACTCCCATCCATAGGATATCCATAAATCAAAAAGGTTTTTATTCCTTTGGTTGTAATGGAGCCAAGGGGTAAAGTAGGCTATGAAAGAAAAGGCAGGAATTCAAATATTCAACAATTAGTAAAGTAGAAATCATGAATCTCACAATTAAATTTTTTTTGGCGAACTCTACTAAAAAAGTGCCCTACAATCATCATGTTTATGAAACTCCACCAACTCTATTGTCACAATTTCCATCATTCTTTCACCTTGAAATTTGAAATGAACACGCTTTATTAATTAATATCACATTTTCCTTTTTCTTTTTCTCTTTTTTTATAGCATGTTTCTTCAATTACCATAAAAACACCCCCACACATCTTCCTTTGTATACCTATCAATAAAAATATTATATGCACAACATTAATAGCTCTACTAACCATTGAACAAGGGTAAATTTGTTTTTCTTGGTTCAAGGTTCATTGGAATAGGTTTACAAAGAAAAAGGCTCAATTACAATCACTAGGCACAACGGGTTCATTAGGGGATTGATGTATAACAAGGGTTGGCTATTAGGCTCAAGCTCAATTCTAGGGCCTTTTATCACTTTCATGAACATACGATAACATGATTATGTAACCTCGAAGAAATGCAATGCAAGTTCTAGAAGTAAACATACATGAAACAGAAAATTATATCGCTCATAAGAAAAGTATGATTGAATGCAATCCTTTAGGCTCAAAATATCTCACTTGGTGATGTCTACTCATTCAATAGCATGCTCATTTAGTTAATTTAACATTATATCATCCTATTGTGGCAAGGTATGTAATCCATTTAATCATATTATGCATCTTGTTTAAGATCAATCTTATCCATAATGCAATTAACTCATTAAACTGGATTATAATGACAATTAGATCATGAAAGATGTATAAGTATGCAAACATGCCTGACAAGAATATGTGCAATGAATTCATGCAAAACTACAAAAAATAATTTTTTTAAATTGGAAATTGTTAGATGATTTAATGCTAAACAATGTATGCACTACCATCAATTTAGCCTCCCCCACACTTAAAATCCACATCGTCCTCAATGTTAGGAAAGATAAAGAAAAAGAAATGCAATTAACAAAAGTCATAGTAAGGGTAGAGAAACCCCCTAAAACAGTCGATTGCCCAAAATTAGTACTCTGTGTTCATATCTCCCATCAAAGTATACCCATTATGGAGATATAACAATCATATTGTAGTTATTCTTACAATTGCCAACATAAAATCAAAACGAGGGTGAGATTAAAAGTAAATTGTGCAACTACATGCATGCGAGTTTAGTGCAATCCTAAACTTAAATCTAAGGCCCTATGATATCATAGTTCCTGAGGAGGTTGTTGTTGCTCCATAAAAGCCCTCAACATCTCTTCCATTTTGGCTTGTGAAGAGGCAAGATTGCCCACTTCTGCTTGAAGATTTCTGATGTCTGCCTGCATCTGAGCCAGAATTGGAGTATCCCCTGAAGCTGGATGGGCTCTTAATTACTGTGCAGCAGGGGCTTTTGGATTGTCCGTCTCCAAATGCAGATTAATCCACCAATTAAGACCATTTTCTCGGTATTCAAACTCTCTCATCTTGTCAGCATTGATGACATCCGCCTCAGTTGTATAAGCCACTGTTTCATCTCTTTTTATCACCTTGAGATGCCTAAACAACTGGTTTAATAATACTGGAAATACAAATCACTTTGTCTCTACTTTGTGGTGCACCACTTGCCATATGGAGATCATCATCATCTTGGTAGTAGCAATGCCCTGAAGTTGGTCATCATAAAAGAACATTTTATCCAAGACGTATAGGTTTTCATTTCGGAGGTATCCAAAATCACTAGCCTTGGGCATTACATTATGCGCTAGTAAGAAAGTTGCCAACCTCAAGGCCATATCAAGGTATTTGCACTGCATAAAGAACCGCTAATTTGTAGTTCAGAAAGTGTCTCTCATCCCAAGTCCAACCATAGCATCGTGCTTATCTTATTGATCATCACTTGTACACTTGGCACGCTTGTCAAATGATGGGACATTGCCTCCCATTGGCAGGTATAAATGGCTAAAAATTAACTCCTCTGTTATAACCACCGCTTCCCCATTGACTCTTGAGGTGAGCACAGGCGGTTGTTTTCTAGCTTTTGCACTGAGATTGGAATAGAATTGCTTGACTGCCTCTAGGTAATATACACCCTTGAGGGTTAACAACTTTCCCCAATGAAACTTGTCTAAATTGGCCTTCGCGTGGCATACTTCATTAATGTTCTCCACCACTGAGACTTCAATCACAAACTTGTTGTTTCTTTTCTTGTTGTACCACTCTTCGCATTGTGCATTGATGAACTTAGGTTGCTCCGGAGCAGGTTCCCCTACTTCTCCGACTAGATTTTTCCCCCTAACTGACTGAGAGGATTGGCCCCTGTTCTTATTTGCGTATTGCTTAAACCGCAACATCTTATGGTAGCCTCACAACCTGTGATAATTTTAACCAAATTGACCTCAACCCAAACAATCAAGCAACAGTCTCCTTTCAATCTCAATCTCACAACTCCACACACCAATCTTTTTAAATTCAACAACACAACCTGCAATTTAGTTCAATTAACCCAACACTTCAATTCAACTCAGCATCTTCAAATTCAAAAACACAAATTGAACTCCTTTTAATCTCAACCCATACTTCAATTCAACTTAGCCTCTTCACAAAAACACAAATTGAAATTCTTTCAATCTTAACCCACACTTCAATATAAATTAGCCCTAAAAATCAATAACCACTAAGATTCCACAATATGACAATGTATAGGACACTTACCCAAATCGTATTGAGGTAGAAATTACCTATGCTTCATCCCTAACGCCAAGAAGCTCCCTTGAAATCGTCAACCATGGTACAAGAAAGAGAGAGAGACGGCTTGAAAGATGAGAGTTATGGAGTGGTATGGGGATGGGGTCTGTGAAGGAAGAGAAAGGGGGAAGAGTGAAGCAAAAGAATGGAGAGCTTATGCTAGAGAATGGCTAGCGTGAACGAAGAGGGAAGACCAGGAGGCTGGAAGAGAGATGATGCAGGGGAGACCAGGAGGTAGGTAGAGAGAAGTGCGAAAAAAGAAGAGGGAAAAAGGTGTTTTAATTTTGAAATTAATCAATGTCCGTTAAGCAGACATAATGTCCGCTAAATGGACCTTTATTGGTTTCATTGGCTGTTTGGAAGATTCATGTCCATTAAGCGAACATGATGTCTGCTAAATGGACCTTTAGGGGTTTCCTTGCTCATTTGAAGCTATATGTTTGTTAAGCAGACATTGTAGCACCCCCTTACCGCAGGGTATGCACCGAGATGCCCGTAGGTCATTCCGATACATCTCCTACGATAAGAGTGCGCTACGAACAATCACTACTATACTTTACATGGCATCAAAATAATAAAACATCAATATAAAATCACGAACTTTTTGAAACCAAAATTTTCCTCAATTCATTTTATCAAAATCAGATATCTATACAACTGTCAATTTTTCACTGCATGTACAGCACTTCAAAACCTAGTACAATATGCTACTAAAAGAGGGAAAAACGTCTGCTATATCTAAGTCATCCCAAAAGTCCCAGCTGACCGACCTGTGAGCCATAACTTCTCTCGCCAAAATGATCTAAACGGCTCGAAAAGTCCCTCTAGAGCTAGGAGTCTACTCTCGCTCCTGAAAAATATGTTGCAATTTTGGGTGAGTTTGCAAACTCAGTGAGATAACCATCATCGATGGTTCACTCAATTCATGCAACAATCAAACATATGACAGAAATTTCATAATTTCACATTGATCAAATATCATATAATCACATAAGCAACACTTACATTTTGCACATAAGCATAAGGCATTTCGCCTCTCACTAAATCAAAGAGATTAAACCAAATGCATATGAAATGTGCATATGACACTTTTCCAATTTATTACGGTGTTGTAACCGAGCGCCTGAACTATCCCAATATGGGCACATTAATCGTTGAACCTGAGGCTCTGAATCACAGCGGAGTTCGAGGCCCGACTACAATCGTTGAGCTTTTAGCTCTCGGTAGCTACTTCGATCACAGCTGTCATTATCTGATCATGCATTCATGTATAAAATGCATATGTCACAATTAAGTAGTATATATATCACAATTAATCACAATTTAGTACATCATAAGCAAGTAGGTCACACATTTCCATACAAGTAGAATTTCTATGTCATAGCCCCCCAGTACATCGGACCTTCTATCCAGAATCCACAATCAGAAACAAGACTCAAACCCACCATTATTCGCCACAAAATTATAAATAATTAATAATTGAAAGTACCGTCTAGGTCACTCACCAATAGCTTCCGAAGCTAATGCCTGAAAGTCTCGGCAACGTCTGTAGGTTGACGTTCTAAAAGCGCCTCTATAATAATTAAAATACACATATATCACCAAATGTATAATCAGAAATGTTTAATAATGTACATGAGAAAATTAAAATGTGTACAATGCATATTCGTGACATTCCCGGTATTATCCCGTAATTCTCATCACAAAAATTTCCTCTAAATTTTAGAAATCTAAAGACACCAAAATCACTCAATTTGGATCTCTATAGGTCCAATTATTGCTAAAATATTGACTAGAAAAATAATTTTTCGGTCCG
>JANIHZ010137270.1:0-11340 GCA_027478365.1 Erythroxylum rufum
TTTTATTATAAAATAAAATATAGTTAAAATTAATAAAAGTGCTTTTTATTTTTATGTTGCCAAACAGTCTACTGTATAAAGCTCTTTTTAAAAAGCTATTTTTTTAATTGACAGCCAAACAGTCAATTGGCTTTTAAAAAAAGCTCTTCTCAAAAAAGCTCTATTAACAAAAGCTCTACTGATAAAAGCTCTACTGATAGAAGCTCAACCAAACGGACCCTAAGTCTATTAATTGATAGAACTTGTTAATGCTTAAAGCTAAAAGGACCATTTGCTTTATAAAAACAGAAGGAGCCTGTTGAAAAGCTGAAAGAGTCTCTTGAAAATATAAACTTATAACGCGAAAATTTAAAAATTAAGAAGAGAGAAAAAATGACACGGGAGATTTATACTAGTTTGTCTAACAACCAAGCCTACATCTAGTTCCCAAATATCCATCTTGACTATTTCACTGTAAGAATTTGAGTATTAATTTTGACGAGTCTCTCCAAGCTTAAAAGTATATATTTTTCAAGGTTTTCTAACCTTCCACACTCAGAAGTGTATAACAAGCTTCTAAAAGTTTACAGAAAATTAAAATGTAAAATCAAAAGTAAATTCTCAAATAAAATTCTTATCATCAATAATAATTATGTATCTGCTGCCCACAATGTCTTATACAGTGCCCAAAGAAACTATTTTCACTAAGACAATTTGCGTATATCAATCGTCTATCGTGTTCTCTAATCATCTTATATAGAATGTAAACATATAATTCCTTAACTACTGTCCAAGTTACACTCGAAAATCATACAGTTTTTTAAATAGGTCCATAATACATTTTATAATTCGGACAATTATTTTATACTGACCTTCTCATTTATAGTAATATTTCCACAGATAAATTAAAAAGGTAAAATAAACAGTGTTTTTCATGTTCCAGTATATGAGATTTTACATAATAATAAAAATCATCGCCGAACAGTAATTCTAAATTCAAGGCACACAAAACCAATCCACTGGTTAAAGAGTATGTTATATAAATCTCTAGTTGTCACCATTCTTTTACTCGGAGTTTCATATATTTGCTTATCTTTATTTGTCCCTCCAATACAACTAATTATAATTCCCTAATTTTCACTATTTTTTTATGAAAGGTGAAACAACGACATGCATAAATCAAGTGACATGATAACCTAGGCATATACTTACCATTATAGACTAATTCTAAATTATGTTCATTATGACTGGTAATTATATATTGATATTTTACAATTTTAATACTATTTAAGATTTACAAGACCATTCACAATTTTAACTTATCTTTTACCAATATACCATAATGAATATTGTATTATAATTTGGATTTTAAGACTACTAAAAAAATAAGGCAATATCATTTTATCGTATAAGATAAACATATAATTTTTTTTATTTCAACCAATATCAATACATTATAATTTTTATACATATTCCATACACAAGAAACTTCCTTAAGGCTTTATTATTTGGGGTTTTTTTTTTTTTTTGGCTAGTATCAGTATTATCACGACTGAAATTAACATCACTTTGCCATTAAACTAACATCACTTTCCAATATCGGGAATCACAATCATTCACATAAAAATCTCCAATAATAACTCATGTAATAGTTATTTTCTATAATGACATACTTTGATCATTAGGGTTATAAGCATATAAGAAAAGGTTGGAACATTGTTTGCCTCACGTTTACCAGTATATCTAATAATCACGACTTTATCAGAGAGAAAAAAAGTTAACTTTTAAGCAATATTGAGTAATTATATATGTTAAATTAAAAATATTTTCATAAAAACAGTGGTACAAATATAATGGTAAATATTAATCTTAGGAGGAGAGGCCACGTATATATAAAAAAAATTATCATAAGAAAATAAATTTGTGGGTATATGTTCCTTTTCTTGAAATATAGTTTAATTTTGACAATCTGCAGATGAAAACAATATTAAGGAATAGGAAATGAAACTTTGGTAGGTACATGTTCTTTATCATATTCATAGTTTTTATTAGGAATTTACATAAATCAAACTACCAATGTTCCCATCTTTGTTATCTCAATATTTACCTGTTAACCTTTTGCTCAATACTATATGCTAGTGATATTATGAGTTTTTGTATGAAATTGGCTGGATATTTTCAAAGAAGAAGCATAAAGAATGATTTTGGTTAAGTGTTGTTCATTTTTCAAAATGGATAGACAAAAAAATAGAGTAATAGTTACAAAAGCTTCGAAGGGCGTCAATGAGTTTTTCCCGTACTTATATATATATATATGATAATACATGTCTTTTTTTTTGGAGCTTAATAATGCCGACACCTCTGTCCAATTCTTCAGCCTTACGCTGCCATTTAGTGAAATATTAGTATTCTTATGTTCTTTTAATACATTCAATAAATTCATAGTTTAAAGTTTATATCTCGTTTATTTATAATTAATTATGGTATTTTGGATACATTGGTGTCATATTAAATATATAAAGTATTAGTTTATTTTTTTTATATAAGAAGGATAATCCATAACGACCCTAGGTTGATTCTTGTTTTAGCATTGAGAGACTTAAGTGGCATTTGCTAAGTTCCATGTAATATTCATTCCATTGCCGGCATTATTATAATCATTATCATAGTATACTCAACTTAATTAATAATTTTGGATAATATATTAAACAAAAAAAATCAAAATGATATCTATAACTATTGGTTACAATAATCCTAACAATGTTTAATAGTAAACATAATGAAACACGCTTCTAAAAACTTTTGTTCTTCTATACAATACTAAGAAAAGTTCTATCACGTGAAAATGCATTTCTTTATAATGAACATTCCATATCATCATTAATCATTCTTGTTTTGTAGGCAACAACATTTAATGCAATGTTCAAAGGAATTAATATGTATATAGGAAGTTTGTATATATCAACCATAAAAGTCCAATTATAATGTCAAAGAAGGTCGATAGATGAAGGCTCAAGTCTTGACCAAGTTGCATATAAAGATCACCTACATGTTCCAACAAGTTAATAATGTGTTGATGTCGTTCGAAAATGACTGGAGCAACAAGCCTTTTAATTTGCTAGGGCTATTTCTAGTTTTCAACTAATGAGATGAAATAAACATAATATTTAATGTTCTAATATACAATATTTTAAAGAAAAAAGTAAAAAAAAAACAAATAGAAATTCAAAGTTCGAGGTACATAGAACTATATGCATTAATGACACTTACAAACTTTCTAGAGTTGTTTCCACAAAGTTGTTGAAGATCAAAATAAACAAAAATTTTCATATTATGATATATGAGATTTTGCAGAACAACAAAAATCAAAACCTAACAACAAATAAGTAACTAGGGTATAGAACCAAATGCATCACTCATACTTATATATTTTTAGTTCTCCTTATATATTAATTAAAGGATATGTTACAAAATTCTTTAGCTACTACCGTATTCTTTTCCTCTGTGTTTCATAAATCTACTAATGTGTTTTTCATCCCTCTACTATAGCCAATTATAATTCTCCAAGTATCACCATTTCCTTTTATTGATGGAAGGTGCAATAATGGCATATACAAATTAAGTGATATGATAACACTTACATGTACCTACCATTGTAGACTAACTTACCATGTCATGTTCGCTATGACTAGGAAATGAAAATTGTGTATAAACTTAGAGCATTACAATTAGAATCATAATAGATTAATATTTTTAATTTTAATATTATTTAAAATTTAAACTATCATCCACAGTTTTAATTTATCTTTAATCATTGTATTATAATGAATTTTAGATTGCAATTTAAAATTTTAGTCTATTAAAAAATGAAATTTTTATCCCAAATGATAAATGTAGACTTTGTTTTTATGCTTTATGTAAACCATTACCAATACATTATAATACTGATTCATATTATTTTGCAGCGTTTTGCCATCAACAATCTGGTTTACGTAAAAAAAAATTATGGTTGGGAAATCCAACTAAATTTGTGTGTTTACAAGAACAAAATCACAATTAATAACCTGACCAATGACATGTGGAGGATTTTGTAACTTACACATGTTCTCTATTTTAATGCAGTAGGCAGTAACTGTGTAAAATGTATTATTTTGATCATTATGTGATTCTATGTCACATCTTTGTAAACTCTTTTTGTTACCCTATGTGGCCTAATGACATTATTTTGATTATTCAAAAGGAAAAATAGTAATAAATATGTCATATATAAGGAGCCTTACTAAAGCTTCACTATTTGGGATTTGTTTTGGTAGCACTGATATTACTACTGCTGAAATTAATATTAATTGTCCCTTTAATTAATATCATTTGGCCAATGTTAAGAATGGTGATTAATTATATGAAGCCTAAAATTTTCCCATATAGGGGTTTTTTTTTCTGTAGTGGCGTAAGTTGACTTTTAGGATTATAAACATATGGAAAAAGATTACAACATTATGTGCCTTTCTTACATAAGTACATCCAACAATCATTGCTTCATCATAGAGGAAAAGGTTAATTTCTAATATTCTTAAATAATAATATCCTACAAATCCAAAACCTTTTTCACAAGAATAGTGCTAAAAATATAAATTTATATATCACTCTTTAAAGGAAAAAGTATAGACATAAAAAAAATAAGTACCTAAAAATGACACTTTTACAAGTATATATTGCTTTTCCTTTGTTATAGTTTTAATTAGAAAATAAACCACAAATGTTCTTCTTTGTTATGTTAATATTTCTCTATTGTAGAGGGGACAACAAGGATAGACATAGATATTGAGTTATGAAGGAACAAACTTTGGTTAGTATATGTTTCTTATCATAATCGTTGTTTTAATTAGGAATACAAATAGCCAAAAGTTTAATTTCTCTATAAACTTAATATGTATTAGATTATCATTCACTCACTTTTATGTAAATATATTTGTATATCATATTATTTAGATGACACACCATAGATTAAAAAAAAGATTAAGAAAAAGGAAGTGGAATTTTCACAAGTGTATATTCCTTATTATAATGATAGTGTTGATCAAGAATTAACATAACTAACTGCCAAAGTTTCCTTCTTTATTATCTCAATATTTTCCCATTTTCCTTTCTATCGATACTATATATATGCTAGTGAAATTATGAGTTTTTTGAAAAGAATTGAGGGAAAAGCATAAAGAATGATTTGGGTTAACTCTTGTGTATTATACATAGTGGATAAACACAAAATCAGAGTAATAATTAAAAGAGCTTTGGAAGGCCTCAATTAGTTCTTGCCTTCCTCATGTGTAAGGGATGAGCAATTACGTAATAGTTTTGAAGAATGATTTTAGATCTCTTTTCTACTTGAAAATAGGTTAAAGATTGGTAATGGAAAAGGCTTGTTCTCTCTTCTCTCACTCTAATATTTTCCCAACTGGAAATTACTTTTTGATGGGATGATCTTATTATCTTTCAGCTCATTCTTCCTCCTTCTCCTTAGTTTCTTGAACTTTTCTTGAACTTGTTCTTAAAATTCTTTTTCCTTTGTCTTGATTTTTATCCCTCTTCCCTTCGCTCATTATTACTAGAGCTATTAGGGATATTTATTCCTTTAGATTTTCTTATTCCCTCTATTTTTATGGAAAATTTTTTAAACTTATCTTTGTTAAAGTTGGTTATTTCCCCTTAAAAGTATAAAGGCCTGGAACCCTAGTTTGGCTCACCTTCCATCAGCCTATGAATTTCCTCCAATACCTTCCAATTCCCCAACTTTATCTCCAATCACAAGTATGGAAGTCACCCTAAATAGGATTGAGCAAGACCCAACATCTTTAAGCTAAATGACTCGTAAAAGTTGGAAACAAGTCTTAGGTGATTAAGGGAACTTCCCTCTACATTATTGCCCTCTTAAGGAAGAGGAGGTATTTATAATAGTAGCTTCAAAATTAGAGGTGCTCAGCTTTGGAGCTACTACCCAGAGATGGTAATAGGCTAGCCCAAATAATATGTTCAAGCTTAGGCCTAGCTTAAAGCCCCATCGAGCTTAATAGTCCAAGCCCCAGCTCGATCAGGCTTGGGCAACCCAAAACATCATTGAACCGGATTAAATATATTTATCTTTTATTTTCAAAAGTTAAAATTGACATTGTTTATTTAAAATAAACATCATTGAACCTGATTAAATATATATATTTTTTATTTTCAAAAGTTAAAATTGACATTGTTTATTTAAAATAATGTTGTTTAACTTAAACGTTTTGAGCTTTGAGTCAATCTAAAAATTTCCCAAAACCAAACTGAAGCCTGATCTATAGCACCCCACTACCGTAGGTACATACCGGAACACCCGGAGGATATTCCAATACATAACCTATGATAATGGTGCACTAGAGCAGTCACTACAATCATTTAACATGGCATCATCTATCTTTATTCTCTTATAAGACATCATCAAGAAAGTCACAATATTTTAAAACCAAATTTTACTTATTTCATTTCATAAATCTGAACTATTTACATTATAGCTTTTAAACACCCATACATGTACATCATCATATCCTAATACAAAATATGCTACACGAAAGAGGAAATTACACAAAAAGTCTATCTAATCTTTCCAATCCTAGCTGACCGACCTTTGAGTCATTTCTTCTTCTTCTTAAAAGTACAAGACTATACTTCTTGTAGTGTCTCTCAGTAGCTAAAGTCCTCTCTCTCGGTCCTGAAAAATCAACGTCACAATTTTACTAAGTTTTGCGAACTTAATGAGGTAACCATCATCGATGGTTCACTCAATTCATGTAACACATCACACATGTAACATATACTTCACATCTTTTCATTTTTTCATAAATTGTCACATATCACCTTCTCATTTAAAGGTAAGACAATATACATTTCAATCAATCAACATACGTATAATAACGTATGTGAAATGCTCATGTGAGTCTTTTTTAATTATTACGTTGTTGTGACCGAGTGCCTAAACTATCTCGTATCCATTGTGGATACTAGGCTCATTTATACTGTCCCTTATCCGTTGGGAATATACGGCTCATTTTATATAGTGAGCCTTTAGCTCTTAATCACATTTGGAGCTTTAAGCTCTTTTCGATGGCTACTCAGGACACAACTCTCATTATCTGATCATGCATTCATATATGGAACGCAATTCTCATATTCAAACAATCATGTCAAAAAGCACTTATTTTGTTACATTCACATACAAGTAGCACTTCAATATCACATTCATGCATCAAGTTTTGGACCTTCATTGTTCGACATCAACATAATCAAATCACATTCATATCATCATTCAAAACATATTTTAAAGCAAACAATTAATTGAGTGAAACTATCTAGGTTACTCACAGGTTGCTCCCGAAGCTAATGCCTAGAAGTTCCGACAACGTCTAGATGTTGACGTTCCAGTTGCTCCTCTATAATATGCAATACATATATATATCACAATTTTGCACAATTTCATAAATGTTCATTGATGCACATTTATGTATATGAAATAAGCACAATATATGTTCATGACAATCCCGGATATCGCTCTATTATTCTCGTCACGTAAACATTAATATTTCCAAACTCACATAAGTATCATTTATACTTATGGTTTATACCTCAATAAAACCATTAGAATCACAATTCATAACTTATTTGGTCAAATTCAGATTTTTCCTGAAATATACCTTCGAGTATACTGTACATGATCAATCTGACAATGAAAATGAAGTAATTTGGCAATACTTTCTTCTAGAAAATTGTTCTCCTATCTCTTAAGTTTCTAATGAAACTAAGATCATTCAATTTGGTTCAGTACTCTGAAAGTTATACTCCAAATATTTTTGGACTATTCTTATACTAAAACAGTGCCCTATACTCAACTTCCATCCAAAAATTGAAATTCTTAAAGACTGAATTAAAACTCTATTTCTTCAGAAAATTTGTAGCCCTATGTCTCTATTTTACTCCAAATTAAAAATCATTCCATTTAGATAATAGAACAAGATATTGTCAAAATACCAAGGCATGTTTAATGAAAATACTCCATTCATCAATTTTCTAGAACTGTTCATCATTTTTGTCCCAAATTTATCACTCAATCTCTCCTAAATGATTTAAGATGGATATAACTTTTGGTGGAGATGTAGAACAACGTGTTTTGAATCTATTGGTTTAAATCCTATGTCATTTGGAGGTCAGGAGAAGAAGATATGGCCAAAAGATCAAAGGACTTCTGTTGCCAGCGAAAAGTCATGATCGTGTAGAAGCATGATCATGAGCCTCTAGATGATAGTGGAAAGTCACGATCGTGCTTCCCCAATTTTTTCCCTGCAAGATCGTGCTTCTTCTTCTTCTTCCGAATCTCTGTAATTTTTCTTATTCTTTCTTTTCTTTTAAACCAACTTTTCTAACTTGATTCTGCTCTCATTTTCTCTTCATTTTTGACTCCCATTTAACTCAAACACATTCAAAATTACATCAAAACCAAGAATCAATAGCAAATATCAAAAACTAATCTTTCACGCATCTCTTCATTTCCCGCACTTTCTTTTATTTTTTCTGCATTTTGTTCATCTTCTTCTTTTCTTTTCTCTATCTAACATTTCTAATTTATATCTACCCCATTTTTGACTTCCATTAAATTCAAATCATTCACAAACAAAGACAAAATCCCATATTAAAACTCAAACATTAAAAGCAGAAAAATCTATTCACGCATGTCAGCATTTTACTGCACTATTTCACTTTCATTTTTCTGCATATTCAATTTCTACATTCTCTTCATTTCTTCCTCAAACTTTCATTTTAATCAATCTTTCTCATCTCCAAACATCACCATACACCTATCTCTTAACTCTAAATTCATTTTTTTAATCATTGCTAAAAACACTCAAAACTATTCACGTACAGAAACAGAGCATTAACTTCTACTTCTTCAAAAATTTTCTGCATCAATTTCATACACATTTTCGTTGATCTTTCAACTACAAAAATCCTTTCCACACTACCTTATAACATATTGATCTTCAAAACTGAAAAATTAACAAATCCACATTTTCATAATATATTCACGGTGACCATGAAAAATGTCTATTTTTCTTATGATTATGAAATATCAACAAATCACCATTTTTGTTTCATAATCCAACGACTCTAAAGGATTAACAAGATACTTAATTGATAAAACTCCAAAATCTTCAAAAACTCCAAGAAGCCCTAACCCTCATGTTGTAATGCCCCCTTACCGCAGGGTACCCACCGAGACGCCCAGAAGTCATTCCAGTACATATCCTACGATAAGGATGAGTTATGATTGATCACTACGTTCACTTCATATGGCATGGTGTCATAATTCACTTATAAAGCATCAACAGAAAATCACAATTTTTTTAACCAACTTTTTCCTTATTTCATTTCAAGAAATCTAAGTCTACTTTGTGTCTTACAACATTTCCCATATGTACATCATCAAAACCTAATACAATAGTACTACATAAAAGAGGAAAAAATAATAAGTCTATCTAAGCCATCCAAAAATCTCAGCTAACTGACCTTTGAGCCATGATTTCTCTTGCCAAATCACAATCTGCACGGCAGTAGAGCCTCTCAGTAGCTAGAGTCATCTCTCAGTCCTGAAAAATCAACGTTGCAATTTTGGTGAACTTTGCGAACTCAATAAGGTAAACATCATCGATGGTCCACTCAATTCATGCCACACATCATTTCACATAACATCTAATCACATACTGCCCTTTATATAAGTATCACATTTTCACTTAGCATAAGAAAATTTCTCATTTCCATCGATCAAACAAACATGCATATGAAATGCTCATGAGATACTTTTCCAATTATTACGTTGTTGTGACCGAGTGCCTGAACTGTCCCATTATAGGGCTCATTAAACGTTGAGCCTAAGGCTCTAAATCACTTTTGAGCTCAAGGCTCAGTATCACTTGTTGAGCTTTAAGCTCTAATCGGTAGCTACTCTGCTCACAACTGTCATTATCTGATTATGCATTCATGAATGGAATGCATGTAACACAATCAAGCACATTATAAAGCACATAGGTCTACACGTTCACATTCAAGGAGCACTTCAATAATCCAGTCCCCAATACACAATTATCGAACCTTCTTTCCGAAATCTACAATCAAATCATATTCATTTATCATTCAAAACATGAATCAGGTAAACAAGTAATTAAGTGAGACCATCTAGGTTACTCACAAGTTGCTCCCAAAGCTAATGCCGGGAAGATCTAGCAACGTCTGGAGGTTGACGTTCCAGTTGCTCCTCTATAACAAATGATATACATAATATCACAATTTGTACAATCATAAGTATTTAGTAATGCACATGTATGAAAAGAATTATGTACAATGCATGTTCATGAAAATCCTAGCTAACAATTCATCAATTCCATCCTAAAATCATTCTCATATCAAAATTTTCAAGTCATACTTTTGGGTCAACTATTCACATTAAATCAGAAAGCGAAGCTGAAGTAATTGGGGCTTACTCTCTTTTCTAGAAAAGTGTTCCTATATCTCTTATCTTTCCGTTGACACAAAAATCATTCAATTTGGTTTAGTAAGTCAAGAGATATACTTCAAACATTTTTGGATTGCTCTTGGCCAATAGTATACTATGCACAACTTTCACCTGGAATTTAAACACCTTAGAGACTGAATTAGATTCCCATTTCTTCAAACCATTTGTCTCCCCATGTCTCTAGTTTACCACAAGTAAAAAATCATCTCATTTGGAGCTCTACAGATCAAGATATCATCAAAATATTGAAATATGTTCAGTTGAGGATCCAATGGTTCAAGAATCAGATCATTTAGGGGTCTAGAGAGGAAGTTATGACCAAAAGAAGCAAACAACGTCAGATTAATCTCGTTTGTAGACTATTGAAAAGAGGACTTCAAGATCTACAACTTTCATGAAGACCTCAAAGACCAATTCTATCTCCTGCTTTTGTATCGTCTCACTTTTGTATCGTCTTATTTTTGCTTCGTCTTACTTTCCTTTCGCCTTACTTTGCTTCATCTTACTTTCCTTTCGTCTTACTTTGCTTCGTCTTAAAATTTCTTCTTAGAACTTCGTCTTAAAACTTCGTCTTAGAACTTTGATCGCGGCTCTGTCGTTCGACTTAGAAATCGACCTTGGAAACTAGTCAAAAATAATTAATTCCAAGATTGCAGCAAGCTGAACCTCGGGTCGTCTCTCTCGTTGGAACCGTGGGAAATTGATTTTTAAAACTAACCTAAGTCGAATGGTGCAATTAAAGCAATTAAAAAGGGGGGTTTTGAATGATTGAT
>JANIHZ010137392.1:0-11327 GCA_027478365.1 Erythroxylum rufum
GTACGCCCGTTCAGTTGATCTTGGTGATAACTACTCGGGGTCGACGGATTTCCTTCACTCTCACTTTCTATTTCGTGATCACCGAAATTTACTTTTCACCACCGTCTTCATTCCCGACTTCAATCTCTGAACTAGGTACGTCCTTTTTTCTTTCCTCGCCCTATAAGTTTCATTTTTAGTAACCATGTCGTCGACTAGCCCTAGAAATGAACTTAGACTTAGGAACGAAGCTAGCTCCCCCTCTCCTGTTTCATCGCTTCCTCGCCAGCCTTCACCACGAGCATCCCCAGGTCTTAGTGAAGAAGTAAGTACGATTCTGAGGGGGCTCCATCGGGAACTATTCACCGAGAGGGCTTTACAAATTGTTGGGCCACTGGAGATAGCGGCGAAAATGGTGGTGGTGTCAGAGGCCTGTGGGAATGAATCGCCGGAGGTAGGGGAAATGAGAAAATCGGAGCAAGTACCCGGAAGGATGGGCAAGTTGTTGAAAAGCCACCGACTGACCCATCAACGATGACCGAAAGGGAACTGAACCGATCAATCATCAAAAACAATATCCCTTCATCTTGGGGACCTAGGCTAGCTGGCAAGAACGAACGGATTTATAGCAGTATAGGCAGCTATTTTGCTGTTTCAGACAGCTTTTTCTCGGTCGGTAGTATGAAGCTTCCGTACACCCCTATTATCGATGAGGTATGTTGCACCTACCAGTTAAGGCCGAGCCAGATTCTGCCGAACGGTTGGAGGTTTATTAACGGTCTGGTTCTGCTGTGCCATCACTTCGGATGTCCTCCATTAGTCGGCATTCTGCGCTACTTTTTGAGGATGAACCATAGCTTAAGCGTCGGGCCCGAAATTCCTCACTTCCAATATAGAGACGCGATGTATCGTCCGGCTGGGACAGCTTCGGCAACCAAGGCCTGGAAGACAAAGTATTTCTTTGTGAGGCCTCCAGGATCTACCCACGAGTCCAGGCCATGGAGATATCCCTTGTCCGAGCGATGGAACGACACCTCCAACCTCCCCCTTACTGAGAAGGAATGGGAAGTGATCGGCCAGATTAAGGCGCTCGGTCGATATTCTTTCGACCGCCTTATTTTGGGGTATCGTGGTGGGGCATCGGTCGGTGCCTTTTTAGATCCCCTGCCTCGAATTAACGGGCTAGAGGAGGAGGAGGCTGCCCCTTCTGGTTGATTCTTTATGATTTAATTGCTTGCTGCTTTCATAAATATTAGTTTCAATTTCTGACTCTCTTCTATATTTTTCCAGCCATGGTGAAACTCAGGAATGCCGCCCCCTCCTCAAGTGCCCCCAAACCCAGAGGCCAACGCAAAGTCACTAAGCCTTCTTTAAAGAATAAGGAGCGAGGCAGAGAGATGGAGGTCAGCGCGGACATCACTCAGCCGATTGTGCTTGAGCCGACTACCACACTTTCCCAGCCGACTGTTCCTGAGCAGTTTGCAACACTCAATCAGCCGACTGTGCTTGATCAACCTTTACCACTGTTGATCCTATCGGCAGATGAGGACCGAGCAGTTACGGAAGAGGAGGAGGTGGAACGACCTCTTAAGAGAAAGAAGACCGCTCGGAGTCTGGCACGATTGGCTAGCCGGCCGGACAAGGGCAAGGGAAAGGAGCGAGCTTCTAGCTCCGACAAGTGGGTGTCCACAATTAGTCTGAATAAGACTGCATCGCTCAGGAACATCGATGTGGCTCTTCATGTCGCTCAAAATGTCGTTCCTCCTGAAGACAAAAAGTTTTTGGATAGGTTAAACAATTAGGAGCTGATGGCCAGTCTCGTACGTGGCTGTGCCAGGGATCTGGCGTTCACCTCTGCGATGCATCAACGTATCGATCAGCTCACTGAAGTCACCCACACGATGGAGCGTGAGATTCATGATCTTCTTGAGCAAGTTAATGCTTTAAGAGCTAAACTTTTAGAGGTGAAGGGGGATAAGGACGTTTTACGAGCTCAACTCTTTTTACTGGAGGAGGAGAAGAGTATTTTGGAGAAAGAAAAGAGCGTTTTGATGCCTCAACTTGTTTCGGCGGAGGAAGAGAATAGCCAAGTAGTCATGTCCAGGGATGAGCTGGAGGAAGAGTGCCGAGCGTTGCAGCTTAGTAACGAGAGTATGAAGGAGGAAGTTCTCGAAGCCAACGATAAGGCACAGATGGAGCAAGAGCTTCGTTTTAAAGTCCACCGTGACTGTCACGAAGCGACGATGCAGAGTGCGAGGGCTGAGAGGAAATTGCTTGAGCTTCAAGGCTCTATCAAAGAGCAAAGAATCGAGGCGATCAAGCGATGGAAAGAGCGATAATTGAATGACAAATATAAAGAGCTCGCTTGCAATTTGGCTCTTACCATCCTGAAGAATTGCCATAGCATTTTCGTCTCAGATGGGTCAAATGATCCTTCGTTCTAGGATTTTGCCAAGCCCATGCTTCCCTCTGAGCTCAGCCTCTCGCTCGAGGAGATGAGGGAGATAGCGGAGAAAGAAGAAGAGATTGTTCCAAATGAGCTACTGGACCTTAGTTCAGACGAGGAAGAGGAGCAAGTTCATGGGCATGTCTCTTCGGCTATTCCTTCGGACCCCAACCCTGTCTCCGCTGCCTTGCCGACCTCGGAAGCCACTCCTCCCGCCAGTTCAGCTGCTGACGATTGTAATAGATCTCTTTGAGCCCATCTGGTCGGGCTTGTGACCAAAGAATACTTAAAGAAATAAAACTTCCCTTATGTTTGTCCTTGCTACCTTTGTAATGTAATTTATTTAAATCGATTCATATCGCTCGGTGTTGGAGTTCGGGAGGATCCTGAGATGATATTGAGGCCGAGCGATCCAAGATTGTTTTATTGGAATCGCCTGATTCTAAGATCCAGTCTTAGCAACCTGACCCAGCGATGTAGAGGCCGAGCGATCCAAGATTATTTTCTTAGAATCGCCCGGTTCCAAGATCCAGTCTCGGCAACCTAGCCGAGCGATGTAGAGGTCAAGCGATCCAAGATTATTTTCTTGGAATCGCCTGGTTCTAAGATCCAGTCTTGGCAACCTAGCCGAGCGATGTCGAGGCCGAGCGATCCAAGATTGTTTTCTTAGAATCGCCTAGGTCCAAGATCCGGTCTTGGCAACCTGGCCGAGCGATGTCGAGGTCGAGCGATCCAAGATTGTTTTCTTGGAATCGCCTGGTTCCAAGATCCGATATTGGCAACCTGGCCGAGCGATCCAAGATTGTTTTCTTGGAATCACCTGGTTCCAAGATCCGATCTTGGCAACCTGGCCAAGCGATGTCGATGGTAATTAGTTGGTAGAATTTTCTCCTCTTGCCCAATTTAACGAGATTTTTCTTGCCGAAAAATTTGAAACCCCTTTATTGATGATGATGAGGGCGTGGGCTATTAAAAAACCTGACTGGCAAGGCCAGGAGAAAAGGTACCCACAAGTTGCGTGTACAAGAACATAAGCAACAATAAAGTAAAAAACAAAGAAATAAGTGACTAAATTAAAGCTTATCTATTGGTAGAACGTCTTCAGGTTTAGGAATTCCAGGGCCTCGGTAGAGTCTTGCCGTTCGTGTCGCGCAGGACGTAAGAGCCATGTCCGGCTTGTTTGACCACTTGATAGGGTCCTTCCCATGTCTGACCGAGCTTTCCAGGATGTTTGCCAGCCGCCTCAACCTTTCTTAGAACATAACCACCGATCTTTATGTCGCTCGGCCTTACCCTTTTGTTGTAAAACTTGGTTGCTTTTTGTTTGATGGCCTCTGACTGAGCGGCTGCCCTATCCCTGTCTTCACTGAGAAACACAAGTTCTTCCCTGCGAGCTTCGTTATTCCGTTCCTTTTCGTAACTCAAAACCCTCTGGTTGTGTAGTACCACTTCTATTGGGACTAGGGCCTCTGTCTCAAAGGTCATTCTGAATGGTGTTTCTCCTGCGGCTCCATTTGGGGGTAGTTCTGTATGCCCATAACACTTCATCTAATTCGTCTACCCAAGTCTTACGTCCGTCTAACCGCTTCTTGAAAGCACTCATTATCTTCTTGTTGGTGTTTTCCGCAAGACCGTTGCTTTGAGGAAAAGTCACTGAAGTCAACTGGAGCCTTATCTTCAGTCGGTGACAGAAATCTTTGAACTTGTCATTGTCAAACTGCCAACCGCTGTCTGTGACCAAAACCATAGGCATCCCAAAACGACTCAGTATGTTCTTGCTTATAAAATTTTCAATCTTCTGTTCAGTAATTGTGGCGACCGCTTTCGCTTCTACCCATTTAGTGAAGTATTCAACTGCGACTATCAAAAACTTCTTCTGTCCAGGACCGAGAGGAAAAAGACCTAGTATGTCCATTCCCCATTGAGCGAAAGGTGGGGGATGGCTTACCACTTTCAACCGCTCGGTCGGTTGGTGTGATAAGTTGTTGTTCCTCTGGCAAGCCTCACATCGGTTAACTTTCTCTTGACAATCTTTCTTCATTGTCGGCCAATAATACCCCTGTCTGATCAATTTATGAGCCAACATTCTACCTCCTAAGTGATTTCCGCACATTCCTTCATGGACTTCAGCCATTGCTCGTTCTACCTTTTCTTCGCTCAAGCAACGTAATAATGGCCAGTCATAAGATCGCTTGTACAGGGTTTCATTAACAATCACATATTAGGCCGCCTTTACCTTTAGTTTCTTGGCCTCCAAGGTTTCTTCCGGCTGTGTTCCCTAAGGAGGTACTGTTTGATCGGTTCCATCCAACTTGATCGTTTGGCATCTGTTTCAAGGGCTTCATTGACTTTCTGAATTCCAGGCTGGTCCAGCCACTCAACCAAAATGTTATTCTTTGCATTTTGATCGGAAGCCATTTTGGAAAGCGCGTCTGCCTAAGCATTTTGCATCCTTTCTATCCTACTGACCGAGTATTCTTCAAAATTACTCAATTCTTGCTTTGCCAATTCCAAATATTTAAATCATGTTGTTCCCTTTGGCCTCATACTACTCAGTAACTTGACCGACCACTATTTGGCTATCGTTGTACACCTTTAGATGTTTCGCCCCCATCTCTCTTGCCAACTGAAGATCGGCTATTAGAGCTTCGTATTCTTCTTCGTTATTAGATGCTCTAAATTCTAACCAGAGAGCATACTCCACCTTTTCTTCCTGGTGCGGGCTGATCAATACTACTCCTGCTCCGCATCCCTCAGCGTTGGACGACCCATCAACAAATAGGCTCCAGGCAGGATGTTGCTCACCCTGCGAGTTAGGTTGACTCATTTCTGCAACGAAATCCGCCAATACTTGGGCCTTGATCGTCGTCCGTGGTTTATAGTGTATATCAAACTCCCCCAGCTCTACTGCCCATTTTATTAACCGTCCTGAGGTTTCGGGTTTCTGCAAGCATTGCCTGAGAGGCTGATCGGTCTATACCTCAATTGTGTGACTCTGGAAGTAGGGTTTGAGTTTTCGCGCTGCAGTTATCAACGAAAGGGCCAACTTTTCAATGGGTGCATACTGCGTTTCTGGTCCGTTCAGCACTTTACTGACATAGTAGATCGAAAATTGTTCACTACTGTCCGATCGAGCTAGAACTGTGCTGATCGCCCCCTCTGTGACTGCCAAATAAATAATCAGATTCTCCCCCTCAACGGGGCTTTGCAAAATGGGTGGACTAGTCAGATATTGCTTTAAGTGTTGAAATGCTCTCTCGCACTCATCCGACCATTGGAACTGGGTCACATTCTCCTTCCTCAAAATTTTGAAGAATGGGAGGCACTTGTCCCCCATCCTAGAGATAAATTTGCTCAAAGAAACTATCCGCCCGGTCAATATTTGAACATCTTTTAAGCATCGCGGTAAGGGCATTTAGACGATAGCTTCGATCTTTTCTGGATTAGCTTCAATCCCCCGCTGAGTAATCATGAATCCCAAGAAATTTCCAGATGCTACACTAAAGACGCACTTTTCGGGGTTCAACTTCATTTGGAATTTGTTGAGGGTCAGGAAGACTTCTCTGAGATTTTCCACATATTCGGCAGCTGTCTTGCTTTTAACCACCATGTCGTCCACATAAGCCTCGACTGTTTTGCCAATCTGCTTCTTAAAAACTTCCATAACGAGCCGCTGATAAGTAGCTCCTGCATTTTTCAAACCGAACGGCATCACCTGGTAGCAATACGTGCCCTGGTCAGTTATAAAAGTCGTTTTTTCTTCGTCTTCGAGGCTCATTTTTATCTGATGATAACCAGAGAAGGCATCCAAGAAGCTGAGGAGCTTATGCCCTAACGTAGAGTCTACCAGCTGATCGATTTTAGGTAGGGGAAACTGTCCTTTGGGCATGATTTGTTCAAGTCGGTGAAATCGATGCACATTCTCCACTTTCCATTTTTCTTCCACACCAGTACCACGTTAGCTAACCATTCGGGGTTTTTGACTTCCCGAATGAACCCAGCGTCAAGTAGTTTCTCTATTTCTTTCTCGATCACCCCTTGGTGCTCCTTGCTATGCCACCGCTTCTTCTGTCTAACCGGCCTACAATCTTTCCGAATACCCAGGGAATGAGATGTTACTGCTAGAGAGATTCCAGGCATGTTGCTCTGTACCCAAGCAAAGATCGATCTGTTTTCTACCAAGCAATTTGTGATTGTTGTGGCCAACTCTTTTTTGAGTTCGGAGCCCAAATTTATGAATTTAGATCGGTCTTCTTCATCCAGTATGACCTGCTGCGTTTCTTCTGCCGGGTTCATCCTTTCGGTTTCTTCATCTGCTCTTACATTAAGAGAACTTGCCAAAACTACCGCTCCCTCAAGGGTTCTTGTTTCTGCCAAGTAGCATTCCCTAATGATTTTTTGTTGACCCCTGACAGTACCGATGCCACGAGGTGTTGGGAACTTCATCACTTGATAATAGGTTGAGACGACTACTCTAAGTGTGTTTTGTGTGGCTCTTCCAATTATTGCATTATAGGCTCCTACAAACTTCAAAACTAGGAATCCAACATTCTTCACTACTTGGCATGGCTTTTGTCTGAACTTTACGTTCAAGAGAACTCGAGCGAATGAATAGGCTGATGCTCCTGTTACCCCTTTAATTGGTCCCTCTATCGATAATAGCCGCTCCTCTGGAATCTCCATCTGCTTAAAAGCATCGTAGTACAGTAGGTCGACTAAGCTGCCTGTGTCAATCATGACCCGTTTCACCTCACTACCGTCCATATTCAAAGTGACCACTAGTGCATCGTCATGAGAACAGCTGACACCAGCCAGATCAAATTCGTCAAACGAGATCACCTCATCAGTTTGTGGCTTTTTTGTTGCTGACTGACCCTCAGCGATCTGCCTGGCATACCTCTTCCTTCCTCTGACGGTGGACCTGCTGCGTTACCACCAAAAATCATGTTTATTACCCTAACCGGTCGGTCATCCTGCTGCCCAGTATTTCTATCATCTCTAGCCCTGGATTGTCCTCTCGTGTCGCGTCAGTCGTCCGTATTCCTGGTCTGCCTTCCTCCATCGTTCTGTCTCCAAGGTTTTTGCCAATTATCAGACCTACCATTGCCCCGTTCGGCATTTTTTCCATACTTCATAAATCTACCTAGCCGTCCCCTTTGGATAAGGAGCTCGATTTCTCGTTTCAAATCCCAACAATCTTCCGTGTCGTGACCTACATATCTATGGAAACGACAGTATAAAGTTGAATCTCGCTTTTTGAGGGGAGTTTTTAACTTATTTGGTTCTCGCAGGGGTTTCCCTTCAGCTCTCATGACCTCCAATGCTTCCATATACCGCCTGTTGAGCGGGGTGAAGGATTCGCGTCGTGGTTCCTGTCGGTCGATCGGCTTTCTCCAGCTAGACTGATCCTTATGCCGTTTATGCGAATCATCGGCTCTACCACTCGGCCAGCGGTCATCCGCTCTACGTTTTGTGTTTTTCAACACTTCCTCCAGTTTGATATATTTATCTGCCCGATTTCTTATCTCTTGGATAGACCTGGGTTGATCAAGAGCCAGCGACTTCTTGAACTCTTAATCCCTCGTGTTGCTCATCAGGGCAGCCAATATGGACGAGCAGGTGAGGTCAGGGACTTCAACAGCTTCATTGTTGAACCGAGTGATGAACTCCCGCAAACTTTCGTTCCTTCCTTGGGTCAACTGCATCACTTCTAAGGCAGTCTTCTGTGGCCGTTTGCTTGTAGCAAACTGGTTGAGGAATAGCAGCTTAAAATCTTCAAAACTGGTTATGCAATGCGGGGATAAGCTGTTGAACCATCTTCGGGCTACTTCTTGAAAGGCTATACAGAAGGCCTTACATTGAATGGCGTCAGGGATGCAATGCAGGTTCATCATCGACTATAAGTGCTGCAGATAGTCGAGGGGATCTGTCTTTTCAGTATATTTTTCGAGCGTCAGTATCTTAGTGCCGACTGCTAAGAGGCTATCCAGGATCTCTGGGATGAAAGGAGAGCTATACTATGTTGATGGTTGATCCGGATGGGAATTCATGACCAGATTGATTCGATCGTCCATGATTTTTTCTAGAGCTTCAGCAGAGTGCCAATCGGTCATCACAACAATCTGCCGAGCGGGGATTTGCTGCAATTCTGGTTGAGACTGTAAGATTTGGTGAATGAATAGATCGGCCGCTTCTTCTATTTGTCGTTGGGTGAGGGAGATTTGTTGTGGTGCAGGGTGCGAAGTGGTTCCGGCGTTGTCCTCCAGGGTTGCGCTCTGTCCTTCTTGATCTCGGTTTTAAGGTTGTGGTTAATCATCTGGGTGTGAAGATTGTGTGTGGTTATTCGGCGGTAGCTCATCTGCACTAGGGTTTTGGGTGACGAGTTGAGGCAGCGTTAACGGAAGGGCAGCGGGTAGTCGTAAGCCTATTCGTTGCAATGCAAATGCCACGACGGCGGCTACATCAGGATTGGCTTCTGCCGCCTGACTTATCTATATGGTTCTAGACGTGGTGCCCTGACGCCCGACCCTACGGTGGGCGCCAACTGGTTCTGTCTGATCTTGATGGGGCTGGACGTCGGTGCTTGGATCCATGATCTTGACTGACTTTAGCTAGAGAATACCTATAAAACAACGAAAGGCACGACGGGGGTTGATTGCGGGCAGGCCCCTCTAACGCTCAAGTTAGTCTTTTGGAAAGGGTTTTGGTGGCTAAGAACAGAGAAAATCAGGGTTCTAATATCATACCTGTTTCACGGTGAGGTAATACCTTATATAAGAAATTCCAGCTAGGTTTAGGTCATTGTTTGTAAATGGGCCGATCGTGATATTAGTTATAAGACCGACCCAACCACCTTAAGATATTAGTTATAAGATATTCTATTAGAAAATTTTAAAAAATCAGTAATGTTATGATGTGGAAATCCTTGCAACACTAATATGTTAGTTACTCGTGAGAGAAAATCTTCATTCTTCAACTTTTATGCAACTTTAACGTGAACCGATAGAAACTATTATAAAAATCTAACACAAGTTATTAAATTTAAAATAAATAATTATTATATTGTACACAAAATTACTAGACTTAGTGCCTATTTGGATGGACTTATAACAATAGAGCTTTTGTCAGTGGAGCTTTTCTGAGAAGACCTTTTCTAAAAAGCCAGTTGACTGTTTGTCTGTCAATTAAAAAACAGTTTTTTTAAAAGAGCTTCATACAGTAGACTGTTTGACAATATAAAAATAAAAAGTACTTTTATTAATTTTAACTATATTTTATTTTGTAATAAAAATTATTTATGCATATATATAATATTTAAAGTATATTAAATAATATGTAAAGTACAATATATTAGGTTTACATTTGATTTGAAAGAATTCAACTACTATTAGGTCTTTCATAAATGAAATAGGTTTACATTTACTTCACAATTGTTTGACAAATTCATTTCCATTTAAATCGTGACGTTAATAATTTCATGCTTTGAATGACTTCAAATTGATACATGTATCATGCAAACATTGTTGTAAACTTTGAGGTTTAATTTACACCACTACAAGAAATGTATCATTTACACCTTACGGTTACCTATTTCTTAAATAACCATCTTGTAGGAAATTATTTAAAGAGATATCTCATTTTTTTAGGAAATAAAATTAATATCAAAAATAAATATTAAAACATATAAAAATAAATAACATTATAACCCCAAAATAAATATTCAAGTTGAGTAAATAGTTAAATACATAATATATTATGCATTTTATTGCTATACAAGAAGATTTGCAATATGTTCCCTCGCATCATTCATCTTGTTATTTTGTAGCTCGTCTAAATGATTTTCTTCAACGTCTTCATTTTCATTGATTTCTTCATTTGTAGGAAGTAATTCATCATCTTCAACACAAGGAGAAAACTCTTCATCCTTTTGAGCATTTAACCTTATAAAATTATGAATGGCCATTGAAGCAATTACAATTTTAACTTACTTTGGAAAAGAAAAACTAGGCATTTGACGTAAAATTTTCTACCTATTTTTTCAAACGCCAAATGTTCTTTCGATTGTGTATCTTAAAGAAGAATGTGCATGATTGAATATTTCTTTCGTCCCTCTTGGAGGACCAGCATGTCGAAAATAAAAAAGATGATGCCTCTCACCTTTGTGTAGTCCTAAATAACCTTGCATGTAAGGATATCTTGCATCCACCAAATAATATTTTCCTACATTCCAAATTATAAAATAAATAAAAAATAAGTACTGAATTGTTAAGAATAAATTAAAAAATGTATAAAGTTATCTCTCACAAACCTCTAGGTGGATGAGGGAAGTGTAATTTATAATTACGCAAAGCCTCCATAAATATTCGAGCATTATGTGCTATGCCTTTCCAACCAACCCAAGCAAAAGTAAAGCACATATCAAAATCACATACAACCATTACATTTTGCATAGGAATGCCTTTTCTCCCAATATATTTCATTTGATTGGACCTTAGAACTACAACTGGTATATGTTCTCCATCAATTGCTCCAATGCAGTCTTTAAAATAAGGCCAATACTTTCTATCATCTTTAATTTTTCTTGGAATTTCTCTAAAAGTTGGATCTTTTGGTTTTATGAAATGAATCGACATACATGAAACGACCTCTAATACTATTTCAAATCATCTAGAAATTGTTTCACTAGAATGCTGAAATATTTCTTAAACCATTATATTGCAAAGTCCATGACCTAAAGTGATAAAAAACATAGCTATAGCCTCTTCTATTGTTACTTCTGTACCTTTCTTTAATCCATATGACTCATTCAACAATTTACATAATTAGATAAAAACATCCTTTTCCATTCTAAATTGTTGATGACATCTATCTCTATGGCTATTAAGCATTTCCATTACAAACA